>MBFL02000017.1:0-205913 GCA_001696595.2 Aspergillus hancockii | reverse complement strand
ACGTGTAGCTGATACAGCCTCATCCTGCCCATCTTTCCCCTGAGATCACAACACTACATAATTAAATGCTTTTTTTATATCCATGAAAAGAGCTTCTACCAGCTGTTTTTGACCCTAGACTTGGTGAATCTCCTGAATCAGGCAGGCTACTGCATCTCTTGTACTGCGTTGCCTGCGGCTTCCTATCTGTCCTGGGTGTAGAACCCCGGCTGCCTCGCAGTGGCTGGAAATCGCCTCCGCGGCCATCTTTTCTACTACCTTGCCTATGCAGTTCAGCAGGCTAATGACTCTATAGATCTTGACCATTGAATAGTCAGGTTTATTGGGCTTGTATAGTAGAATACCCTTCGCTGTTTTCCATACCTGTAGATGTAGATCTAGTCGGAAGTATTGATGTACTAGTCACTATCCGTGTGGCGTCCCATCCCTATAATAGCCGCAGTGCCTGAAAATTGAGCCGGTCTGTTCCAGGGGCTTTCTGCACTGTCTGACTAAATAGGGTCCTTTGTACTCTACTATAGTTGACTTCTAGATATATGTTTTCTGAAGGAATTATCTCTACTAATTTTATCTCTAGAGGCTCTAGAAAATAGGACCTCTCTAACTAGAGTTTTCTTTACTTCTAGAGTAGTTGCCTGTTGCCTCTGTAGACTCTTAAGCACTGGTGTAGTTTTTAAAATCTAGATCCTGCAGTATCTCAGAGCCTGCCAGTATCTAGCAGTATTGTCTGGCGTAAGCCTATTGTTTAGCTCTTTTAAAACTCTTTTGACTGTTCTATTAAAAAGATCTTCCAGTATTCACGCTTAGTCTTTTAAATAGTGCAATAGTAGGTATTTTGAGCTTCTTTTAGCTCCCGGTCGGTTTCTAGACCTGCCTCCCATGCTCGCTTGGCTCTGGTATATTCTAAATAACTCACTTTAATCTCTGGTCCCCACCATCTCTTAAAGAAGGGGGTTACCTGTACGGGCTTGGCATGTTTATTAAAGACCTTTGTTAAAGTATCTTGAAGCTATACTGTCTTATTCTCTACTTCAGTTCTACTGCAGTGATCTAGCAGAACTGGTTTGTATATTGATAGTATATTCTATACCTGTCTAGCCTTGTCTAGAGCCTCGGGGTCTATCTATAGATTTTGAATCTGCCATCCAGTCACCTGCTTGCAGGTTTCTATGGATTCTCTTTTTAGATTAGTCCACGTGAGCAATATCAGCTCGTGATCTGATCCAGTAGGATATTTATTGTCCACTAGCCAGCTGGTCAGGGGTTCTAGTTCTGGAGTGGAAATAGCTAGATTAATAATTGAAATCTCTGGCGTGTGTTTAGACTGTAACGTCCCCGTTGCTACGTTCATGGTCCTACCAACCAACCCTACAATCTGCACCGGATGTATCTAGGGTTCGCAGTATTGAACCATTTCTAGCTGCGGGACACCTAGTGTTCCACAACCGAATCAACCTTCTTGCACGCATTCAGCGCTTGCGCGTATGACATAGACCTGGTAGAAACTCCAGGTTCATTATTCACGTATAGATTGAACATCTCAATCAGATTTTCCAGAGATGCCGCGTTGCCGCGTTGACTAGTCTGGGGGTTCCATAAAGGGCCATGAGCGTTGAAATCCCCTAGTATAAGGCATCTTTCTTCTACTAATGGCCTCTATTCTATATCTTTAATAGCACGTCGATGTCTAGGGCTGGATCCTTGTCAGCAATATTCTTCCCCAAGTCAATTATTATAGCAATTGACTATTCTTGTTTTTTGTACCCGGTCCCGGCCCCTATCTAGATCCCAGATATCTAGAACTAGTATATAGGAATTATTTACTAAGTCAGTTCTTATCTCAATAATCTTTTGAATCAGCAGGTCTTTTCGGACTGCCACTAGTACTCTATAATATCTGTGTTCCCCCCTCTCAGACCAATATACTAAATAGTCTAAATGTTGAAATATACACTCGATATAGGGCTTCTGCAGACAGACTATATCTGCCTGTCTCTGGAGCCCTGCTTCCAGGGCTGCTATAGTAATAGGATATGCCCTACGGCAATTCTGCTGGACCACTAGTATTAAGATAAATTAATAGATCCTAGGGGCCTAGGAGCCCAGGGGTTCTCTATAATCTGATCCCGGGGAGTGCTTGGTAGTGGTGCAATAGATGCCTGCGGTGTTCCCAGGACTGAGCAAGGCCTGAGGGTACTGGTCCTAGAGCTGCTAGGTTCTTCTTCAATTGGACTGTCAGGTACTGACATACTTCTTGGACGTTTTCTAATAACTACCTATACTGCCGGAGAGCTAGGTAGATACTTAATTTTAATATTTTCGAACTGCCCATTTACTAGAGCAACTAGCAGCCAGAGCAGGGTGTCTACCCCCACAGTTACCATATCTAGCTGGAGTATGTTGACATGCCTTGCCTGCTCTAGTTAAGCAGTCTAGAACTGAGCACGCATGGTTTAGACCTTCATAGGGGCCAGCGCAGATGAAGCATTTTAGTAAGCGGTTCCCGCAGACTCTGTAGTTTCTATACCCAATCCCGCAGCAGCGGGAGTATATAATATTAGGGCCTAGCTTCCAGAAGTGTTCTACCCTATATCTTATATCTTTAAAGCGTATACCATTTATTTAAACCTCTTGGACCTCTACCTGTAATTCTACTATAATTACTATACTAAATCCTTTCTGAGTACTGTTTCTGAGACTCTCTAGACTCATTAACCAGATAGAGTCCTGTTTCAGGCGCAGGGCACTGTCTATTTTAATTTCTCGCCTTGCCAGACCTAGACTAAAGATAAGATATTACTTGGTAGGAACTCCATTGACCTTTAGTCTATACCACTGCTCTAGTGCTTCCAGTAATATAACTGCAGGATATATTTTTTAAGCAGCTGTAATTACTAGATCTCTATATCTAGATAGTAGCATATAGCTCAGGGATCTCTTTTATAGAATAAAGGATATAGCTCCTGTACAGCTATAGTCTAGATCTACTACCTGTAGAAAGTCTGGTAATTCTGCTTTAGTAAACGCAGTATTTAACTCAAGTATAATATCTTGATATTCTGCCCTAGGAGTCTCTAGATTATCCTCCCGTCTTAGTATCAGTCTACAGACCTCTAGAGGGGTCCGTTTTGCAGCTTTCAGCTGCAGTGGTTGCGTCTCCTGGACCTTGAAGACCTTTTAGTAACACTTTTTAGTAACTGTCTACCAGCCTTGCTCTCCAGGATTAATGTTGAGTAGGGCTGCGATATCTGCATAAATGGATTCAGGCCTGCTGGGTTTTGCAGTTCTAGTTGCGGCTCTGCCATATGGTCTATACGTGGAAAACTCTGCCTGCCGCTCTTGAAGGTCTCGAGAGGCCTGAGGGCCCTGGGTATTTTTTGAGCGGTTTTCTGAATTGCTGAGGGTGTTAGATCTGCTGGAGAAGCTGCTGAATTGATTGAGTTTGTTAAAGCTGTTGAACCTTCTTCTCTAGAGCCATAATTCGGGCTTCATACTGGTGTTCGCGGGCGCGTTGCTGAGCTGCCTGGGCCTCTACCACTTGATGAATATAAGCCTGCAGTGTCTCTCGTTCTAGTTGATGTTCCAGCTCCTGATTTCTTAGTGTAGCTCCCAGTGCTTTATACTGCTCATATAATTCGCCTCTTAACTCCAGGCCTAGGCCTGGTGTTCCCCGGCTTCTCTCTGTACGCTTCTGCCTGCTTCGGTTACTGCGGGCGCTGGTCCTGCTGGAGGCTCTACTTGTGGCTCTGCTTGGGGCCCTGCTAGAATCACTGCTGCTCAGGTATTGTTCCAGATCCGCGGGCATCTTCAAGGCCCCAGGGGCCCCCTGATATATCGGTGTTGGGGTTGACGGTGGTGGTATCCCCCTCAGGAGCATCCACCTCGACGCACTCGGTAGGCCACCACCATGGGGGCTTTGGGCCGCCATGGCGGTTCCTGAGGCCTTAGGGGGCCTTGATCAGTTGATTGACACGTAAAAACGACGTGTTTTGCTTAGGTGTTGATTTTGATGTTCCGAGCGCTTTGGTTTTCTAAACAAGCTTGATCCAAGCTGTAAAGATAAAGAAAACTGCTTGATCGAGTATTGCTTGAATAGGCGTTTCTACCATAGAAACTGTCTACTAGCACTGGTTAGGGCTAAGAATTCAGCTTCAGTAGTAGATAATGTGACTGTTTTTTGTTTCCTAGCTGGCCAATCAACTGGACCACTGAATAGAATGCAGATATAGCCTTCAGAGCTTTTTCTGCCTATATTGTCTCCAAAGCTTGCATCACTAGCCATTTGAAAAATTGACCTTTTAGGGCCTGCTTCAAAATGCCCTGAATATTCAATGGCTAGGTGCCTGTGGCCATATAGATATGCAATTATTTGATTAACAGCATCCATGTGCTTAGGTCTAGGATTTTGCAGAAATTCAGATAATAGTCTGCAACCCTGAGCTGCATCAGACCGACAAATTATAGCTGCATAGAGAGCAGATCCAACTTTCTCCTGATATTGATGAATATAGGGTAGCTTGATATCCAAGATCTGACTCCTCAATTTTCAGTAGAGTTTCTGATGACAGTAGTGTTTTTGGAGTTTTCTGATTGGTCAGATAAAATCGATGCGCAATTTTTTTAATATAATCTGCCTGATAAATCCAGAGCTTTCTCTTAGTTCTATCTCTGAATATCTTTATATTGAGAAATTGGATCATCTGACCTAGATCCTTCATTTTGTATATTGAAGGTAATGAGTTTTTCAATTGAAGTATTTTTTCATGGAATTTCTTATGATATATCAGATGATATCATCTGATATAGAATGATGATATCATCAATATATATCATGAGAATCAAATAATCATTTGCAAATAGGCAGGGATCCCCAGGAATAGATTCTAGCCCTAGGTGTCTTAGAGTTTGACCTATTTCCTTCTGCCATAAGTATAATGATCGTCTCAAACCATAAATTGCTTTATTCAGCTTAAGCACTTTGGATTTAGGGCCATATCCAGGTGGTTGAGAGACATAGATAGTCTCATCAATAGAACTGTTGAGGAAGCCCACGCTAAATTTGTGAAATTACTTGGTCTCCAGAGCTTGGACAAGTGATTCCAGCACCAGGCAACTGTCTATTACGTTCCTTTATCGTCTTCTAGTGATACTTTAGTTATTTTCATTCATTTTTATGATGACTCGCTCGCTCGAGGGGGGTGTTTGGAACATACGGACGTTCTACGCCGCCTGCCCTATGGTCGACCTCGCTTAGTCATAACTTAGTAAGCTAGATATTTAGATAGTTTGGCCGGTCCGACGTGTACGCAGGTCGCCTGAGCTAACCGGTGAGCTCATGCGTTCTATATCCCCAGCACGTGACCACCAAGACCATTATTAAGCAGGTTTATCCCGCACGAGGTCCTTAAATACCAATACTTACATTTGAAATTCAATTTCTGTTTTTAATTCTTCAGTCCTTTGGAGTATATTTATTTTATATGCTATTTAGTTTTAAATATTAATTTTCGTCAAGACGACCACTGCTGATCTTATAGAGATACTAGATATATTATCTCTATTTATAAATCTATTGCTTATTAACCGCTTAAAAAGTAATTAACTTAAA
The DNA here is from genome assembly GCA_001696595.2 of Aspergillus hancockii. Lineage (NCBI taxonomy): Eukaryota > Fungi > Ascomycota > Eurotiomycetes > Eurotiales > Aspergillaceae > Aspergillus > Aspergillus hancockii. The sequence continues at coordinate 200,305 of MBFL02000017.1, read as the reverse complement.
TTTCTGGATCAAGAAGCCATGTCCAGGTGGTAGTAATTAGTTGGTAAGTGGTTTGAAAGAGATAGTGCGGGAGGAAATACTGTAAAGGTTGGTTGTTGTTACATATCCGCCTTGGGGTTTATGTAATCGGATTTGTCCCGCACGAGGAAAAAGTTGACCTCAGGTCATCTGCAACCACCGGTCCGACCACCCAATAGAACAAGCATCCATTGCTTCCCACATAGATTCATATCAAAAAGCAATAGATAATGAGAATATATTCAAATTTGTTCTATCGCTGTGGTGCACCCCCAACTTCGGATTGGGGGGGGCACTGTATGGCACAGATACAACTGTAAACCTTAACAGAATTTTAGTGTGACTCGGAAGACTTGATAACTTAGCCTGCATTCTATAGAAACTAAGTTTCGTGTCGCAACTTTGAATTGGTTGCTGAAAACTGTGAATACGACGTCCGAAACTACTTACCTATATTATAGTTTAAACGTCACCACTTGGAATTATTTAGATAATAGTAGATCGTCTCCATATTTCTACCATATGATTCGTCCTTTTAGACAGTGGTTTGGAAACTAGTCATAGTGATGATATACCTCTTATATAGTTTTGGAGACAAAAGGAATAGTATATTAATTAAATAGACCCAGAAAAAAAGGTGGAATTCAATTAACTCCGTATCATAGATAGCTGAATAAAAGAAATATAATAAAACTAGTTGTACATTGCTAGTGAAATAGCTCCTGTGATCAAAACTATCGCATTATCTATAAATATGCCCCTCTCTCAATTGTGTCATATATTATCTAATTAGGAAGGAAGGTAAAAAAACAGTTACATTAACTTTATTCTTCGGAATCACTGGTGGGTCTAGTGAAATCTAGGATCTCGCCTATAGTAGCTAGACAACGGTTCCGTAAGGGTCGCTCGAAAGAACAAACGTAGGACAGCTGAGTCTAATTATCAGACACAAATTATAGTTGCATGTACCAAGTTGCATACCCTGATTATGATGTCTACAGTCTACCCCTCAATGATGCCTGTAATATTTTTGCCCGAACGACCATCAGCAAATAAAAAAAGAGAAATTGCTTTTACGTTTCAGACCTATAAAAAGCCCAATACGACCTGGCCTTTGCCAACGATCTAAGAAAGCTTTATCTTCTCTGGAGAGCTATTTCACTCGGTAGGCTAAGACTGCAGGGCAATACTACCTTTATTATCGCAGCTACTTCCTAGATTCCTTAAAAGATGGCACCTACCCTCCACCATTCGGACTTGTCGCTACTCTATGCCCAACATACCTTCTTTATCTACTTTCAGGAAGATAAAGACAGCTCTGGTGACTATGTTATCTGGGAGAGCCAGCTCGAAAATAACAGGTGGATTAAATCCAAAACTCCTGTTGCCATTGATGCTCGGGAGGGAACCCAGATTGGATCCCTGTATACATTTACTCATGACATCAGCGTTATGGAGGTATAAGCTCCAACTGGTAGGCCATTACCTTGACTGACCATGATGTAGACCCATGTCTTCTACACTGATAAGTCCGGATGTCTAAAGGAAGTGGTCAGAAAAGACACCGAACCAGAATGGCTACCTGGCAAACATATGCATATAGAGATGAAGATCAATATACAGCCTAACTCTGCAATTTCTACACTGCCGCAAGGATTAGCCTATCCCGAAATTGCGGATGGCGAGCCGCTTTATAACCCTACGGCTCAATTTGTCTTTCTTACTTGGCCATTGTGAGTAATAGTCGCAGTATCTATGAATCATATTTCAGCCGGCGGACTAACTGACATGTATTAGTGGCATGCAGAAAGGCTTCCAAATGCTATATCGTCCGATACATAAATGGAAGGACTGGGACATTAACTCTTATACTCGTGGTGACGAGCTTAGTCGTCATTCTAAGGTGTCTAGCTATTTTAGACACGGCGACATCAGGCTTGCAGCCTATTCTGATAAAGAAATAGTGGGATATACGAAGGGCTATAATAAACTAAGCTGGGCTAGTAAGTAAAAGGGGTTTGGCATATATCTTTTACACTAAGGATTCAAGAAACTAATAAATACATTTCAAAGTGGATACAATATTGATTAGCAACACGGACGAAGTAAGGGTACTCGAGAAAACCCCAATCGCAAACGCGACACATTGGAATAATACCAATCAGACTATATTTGTGGTCACTGATGGGAGCATCAGAGAGTACGATATTCCGAGTCAAAATGGAGTCAGTGCCGAGAAAGGCGTTCCATTAAAGCCCTACTACGAAGGTACCAACTTTGCTGCGTGCCGCGAGCCTACTAAAACAGACAATCCAGACAACATGCCTATAATTCTCGCATACCGCCCAAAGGATACAAATGGTACGATTGCTACCTTAACCTGGGATACAAACGGGTGGCATGAGGGGCCATTAGTTACTGATGGCTAGTGCGCTGCTGCTGTTTGGATATATTATTCAAGCAGCACAGATGTGTACATTTAACAGAGCTATATTCATATTTAAGCGTCGCTATGACCCGCGGGTTATGAAATAGGACAAACATAGGGCATTCGTGGCTTGTATTTCTTATGTAGCTTTTCCACAGTGAAACGTCCTCGGGGAAATGGTCCGACAAGAAGAAACTAATGATCGGATATTTAGTAAATGTAAAGACCGGTATGTCAAGAACATCTCAACGTATATGGACATACTTAGGGTACAACGAGAACATATCCAGAACAGGAGGATATGATGTATGCACCTTGGTTGGTTAGTTGGTTAGTTGATTGGTTGGTGGATTTTATTTATCCTGACCCCTCGCAATAAAGTTGTAACTCTGAACTGAGGTATAGATGTGATGATAATTTCACTATCTATGTGAGCAGGTACGGTTATTTATAACCACAGCAGCTGCCTTTATGCTGCCCAGCGCACCAGCTGCCTATTGTGAAGGTGTGGGAAGCGATGGATGCTTGTTCTATTGGGTGGCCGGACCGGCCAAACTATCTAAATATCTAGCTTACTAAGTTATGACTAAGCGAAGTCGACCATAGGGCAGGCGGCGTAGAATGTCTGTATGTTCCAACTAGGGATGAGAAATTTTCAAGTTTGGGCTGAAAATGAAAATTTCGGGAATTTCAACTTTAAATTCTTTCATTCCGAAAATTTCAACATTTCTACAGGAATGCTTAGTCATATATTTAGGTCAATCACAGCGCGAAAGCCAGTTATAACCTTACACTGATTGATCACCACCGCGTATCTCAGGGTGTCCCGGAAACAACAGCTTATATTCTATATCAATATATATTTTGAATTGATCAAGCTGCAACTTATATACACTCTGGCGTTGCAGTATACAGCACCTAGACTTCTTTTTAAAATAAAGCTCAAAATCAACAGTCTTACTCGCCGGCAAATTGATACAGTCTATAAAGTCCTTAATCGTGATGACAGGACAGGTTTATCTCATGTACAATCACTAGTGATACTAATTTTAGTATTGTTGTCTAGAAAAAACCTCTTGTACACTGCAAACATTGCCAGAGTAAGCCCTTTTACATCAATATTACTCGTCAGCGAGATCATCTCAAGCAGTGCCACCAATTCCTCATGGTAACACGACGAGGTCTCTTAACAACATCTACCAGTGTCGATCCAGTATTTTTTAACCAACAGAAGCTCGATTTCTCCAAGACGCCTAAACAACAGCTAGACTTTCTACTAGAGATGATGGTATTCGCAGGCGCAAGGCTATTCTCAATAGTTAAGAATAAGTCTATAAAGCAGTTTATTTATACACTTAATTCTCAATATTCTATACTCTCACGCAGTACTGTAAATAAATCAATTCTTGCAGATTACTACAAATCAACACTCGACCAACTTCTTAATATTCTGGCTAAATCTCGCTATATTAATATCTCGGTGGACGAGTCTACCAATATCTCAAAACACCGGATCATGAACCTTTCAGTTACTGATGATGTGAAGCAGTATTATTAGTGTTCTAAAGAAATATCAGGAACTAAAATAACTACAACAGTCATAACAGATTAAATTATTGAACAGGTATAATTTCTCTGGCTTGATCTTTAAATCCACCTAACCCTGAATAATATAGACTGGAATTCTAGTTAATCATCAATATAAAAGACTAAATGCCCTGATTACTGATACATGTTCAACAATAAGATCTACCTGGATTAAGCTGCAGAAACGGCCTCAATTCTCTTATCTTTTAATAATTGGGTACGATTCACATGGCTTGCAACTATTAGTCAAAGATCTGCTTGCTTTACCATCAATTAGTACTGTATTTAAGAAGTGTCAAACTATTATCACCCACTTTAACCACTTGCCCCTTCAACTGGCTGTTCTGCGGGAGATCCAGATTAAAAAGTATAAACAGAAAAGATCACTTTTAAATACAGTTGTTATACAATAGGGCTCTTAATATATTATATTACAAAGTATCAAGCATTCTGAGACAGCATTATCGAAATTATCACTGCAACTAGATATTGATATAAGTGATACACTCCGGGCTATCCTACAAGATGATCTTTTTTGGGCGCATTTAGACAAGTTAATCCAGATATTTAAGCCTGTACACGAAGCTATTAAAATGTCTAAATCTACTCAATCAGACCTATCTAAAGTTATACCCCGTTGGTTCTCAGTTAATAGACATCTCATTAATTGCCAGCAATTGAAACCGTTTGACAAGAATCTCACTCAATTTAACACCACAACTTTTCACCAGCGAATAAACAAGCAGGTAAATAACGCCCATTAAACAATATTCTATCTAGATCCGCGATAATGCAACACCCGGATGCTTCCCCTCTTGCAAAAAAAAGTCAACAATATTATTATTCAATACTGCCAGAACCCAGCTACTGTACTTAAAGAATTTACCGCGTTCCAAGCCAAAAATAACCCTTTTTTTAAGACACCGTGTTGGAAACATATAAATAATCCAGAGCTATTCTGGAAGATACAAGTAAGAGCATATTGACTTAAATAAAAGAATTTTACTAATAATATACAAGCGATCTATCTATAGGGCGTCAAGCTGTCTTGCTGATCTGGCTCTTCAATTACTAAACACAACAGCCAATTCAGTGGCCTGCAAACAGGCCTTCTCGGTACAGAATCTCCAGATCACTAAAACCAGAAATCGAGTTTCTATTGAGCACGGGGATAAGTTAATCTTTATCCATATCAACAGCCGGGTGTTAGCGAATTCTGCGCACATTCAGTCTAGTCCAGAGGAGGTTGAATTGCAGAAAATCCAGGTAGAGAATGACCTGATAGAGACCTGGAGCCACGGCAGATCTGTTCTGGAATCGCGATATCATGACGAGGACGATAAAATTGAGAACAATAGCTCTACTGCTCCTGTTGACCAGCTTCTTTTGTTAAATTAGTAATGAGATATTAAAAAGATGTATTGTTTAAGAATTATTCCAATATATAGCATCACGTGATAAAGAATCTTTCTGAAAAATAAAAAAGTTTTCAAAAAATTTCAATTTTGCCCCGAAATTTCGAAATTTGAAATTTCATTTCTCATCCCTAGTTCCAACAATCTACACGAGGCACGTGATAACCTAGCGGCTTGGCCGGATCACCAACTCTTCAGCTCCTGAAGACTTTACCTATGAGTAGTTGAGGAGAAGCGGTCAAGATAGTTGATATAGTCGTCCATAGAATTGAGTATCTATCGGAATGGCATCCGGTCCTCAGTAGGCTACGTACGTGTAGCTGATACAGCCTCATCCTGCCCATCTTTCCCCTGAGATCACAACAACTACACATAAAGGCAAGAAGGTAGAATAGAATGTAACTAGTGAAAAGTGGCAGGGCAAAGCATGGCGTGAATAACCATGTCTGTGTAAGAGCCCTAATAGGTAGTCTAATATATAATACCGACAGTGAGCTGTGATAGTGGTTTTTAATAGTAGTTTGGTTTTAAGATATTGATTGGACCCATGTTCTGGAATTATGATGATGTTGACCAGAGTGGATCGATATTATACATTATTCAGCATCCGCTCTGTCCTATTTTATTCTATTCTGTTTATTTTTATACAGCTCTTCTAGATAGATTTAGAAGACAAGAGACCTACTACTCCAATACAGATGTATCATTATTCATAATATTGGTGATACTAGCTAATACGCGTATTCAGCGGTCCGACAGGTGATTTCACCAAACCTAACTGGGTCTAGCTCTGAAGATATTACCGGGTGGTAAATTTTATACTACTAAGTTGAAATGTTATATACCTGCCGCTCTCTCTTCCACGGGCACATTTTTATCTTTGGATCGTCTATCTTGGGCGATAAGCAGCTCAGGAAATATTCTAACTTGAAACAGTAAGGACATTGATCTTACAACCCGAAAACTAAAATAAGGGTATTATAAATGAAATCAGATATCATTACAGTATAATAACAATATTTCTGCTTTAGTTAACTGCTCTAAATTATAGTGACTGCGATTTCTCTAAATCCAGGATATTATTTGTATAACGTATAAAGTTATTTTAGAGTGATGATAGCTGTCACGGCGAATACCCCAGCCTGCTGCCAGCGGGCCGATCGTGTGCCGAGCGTGTGCCGATTCCTCGTTCTTCTGGCACAAACTACTCCGCGCCCAATAAGGAAAGCCACGTCAGCAGCCAAGGCCTAAATAGATCTCTGATCTGATCCTTATTATTATTATTATTATTAATGTTTAACGTCCATAACATATTTCCCGGCCGAGCCGAACACCCCACGCGTTTCGTACGCGCCTCAATTTTTGAAGCCAATCAACCACCTGCCATACCACCAAAAATGGCTAAATCATCGAAAGGTTTGGTGGAACAGGAAGGCAGGATTCTGCTGGCCATATCAGCTTTAAAAAACCATGAAATCAGCAGTATTTGAAAAGCAGCTTTAAATTTTAATGTACCTCTTTCTACTCTACATTGTCGCTTAAAAGGAATTACTTTCCGAGCTGACATACGTCCAAATGGCCATAAATTGACTGTTTCTGAAGAGGAATCGCTAGTACAGTGGATACTATCGCTAGATCGACGTGGAGCAAGTCCCCGGCCTGCCTACGTACAAGAAATTGCCAATCTTCTGCTAAGCGTGATTCTACTACTACTACTACTACTACTACTACTACTACTACTACTACTTCTCCTGTTGGCAAGAACTGGGTTTCAAGCTTTATTAAACGCAGACCTGAGCTGAAAACACGCCTTGCACGCAAATATAATTATTAGCGTGCTAAAGCTGAACATCCTGAGACTCTACGTACCTGGTTTGAGCGGGTAAATGAAGCAATTCAGTAATATGGCATTGCTTCAAACGATATCTACAATTTTGATGAAACGGGGTTTGCAATGGGATTGGTAGCTACTGCTAAGGTTGTTACTGGATCTGATACGCAAGGAAGCCATTTTTTGTGCAGCCAGGGAACCGGGAATGGGTTACGTCCATAGAATGTATTAGTTCTAATGGATGGGCTCTACCTGTCTGCATCATTTTTAAAGGAAAGGTGCATATAGAGGGCTGGTATCAAGGTCCAGTCCTTCCATCTAAGTGGAGGATTAAAACCAGCCCGAATGGCTGGACCAGCAATGAAATAGGCCTACACTGGCTGCAGTATCATTTTATACCTGCTACTACAGGCCGATCTGTGGGAAAATATCGCCTACTAGTTCTAGATAGCCACGATAGTCATCTAACACCTCAATTTGATCAAATCTGCGCAGAAAACAATATTATACTAATCTACATACCTGCTCACGCCTCTCACAAGCTTCAGCCGCTCGATGTGGCCTGCTTTTCACCGTTAAAACGTGCATATGGAGAGCTAGTTGAATCTAAAACTCGCGGTGGATTCAACCATATTGGTAAAGTTGATTTTTTATCAGTATATCCCGAAGCACATTAAAAAACTTTTACTGCAAGCAATATTTATAGTGCTTTTCAAGTAACCGGCTTAGTTCCTTTCAATCCCGAGCGAGTTCTTGCTGAAATTACTGTTCAGCTTTATACCCCTACGCCTCCAGGCAGTAGATCAAGCAACCGAGACAGTTCTACACCTAAGACGCCTTATACAGTCAAACAGCTGAGGAAATCAGAATCTAGATTAAAAAGATTACTTAAAAATTGATCTAGAAGCCCTGAATCACCTGTGAAGCTCAATATAAATCAGATCTTAAAAGGTGCTGAAGTGGCTATTCGTGTGATGGTGATATCAGTTCTAGACCAAAAATGAACTCTGTAGATACTGGTGACAGACTCGATGTGGCCCGTCTGACGTGAGCGCGTCACCGACGTAACGATAGCGAGCTGGTCCACGAATGTCATAAGCATGCTTATTTTGTCTAAATATTGCAGGAGATTACCAATTGAGCCTTGGCCTTTAGCCTCGTCCACACCAAGATATACTAACGTGGAGGCTTTTAGTATTCCGATCCTTGTCACTCGCCCAGGATAAATGCTAGGCCATCAAGACGAGATCTTACCAAAAGAGGGCCGAATCCCCGAGCTGCGATTGATTGAACTCCGAACCCCTTTATCATCCTATCGCAGAAAATCCCTGTATCATAGGTCATTGGTTAGCGCTGTGACGCACGAATTCCAGACCATTGGCAAATTATTCCTGTGCGGACGGTTCTATCCCTATGGTAGAGGTACACTAGCTGCGGGACAGCCCTGATCCACACGAGAGGGGCCTTCACGAGCTACCCACTCATCGACTTTACCGCTGACAGTAAATGCAAGGCGATGAAAGATAAAGAGCCGATCCCACGGGGTGACTCCCCTTTCTCGCCGTCGGTGTTGACAAAAGTCGGTCAGAACCCGGCCAGATTCGCCGTACGATGACTCTAGCGGAACGCTTGCGGCTGGGATTAAGCAATACAATTACGAAAATGTTCAACGGAACAATCCCGTAAGTCGCGCACTGTCCTAAGTAGGGTACGAGAGTGCATCGTCGTGCTCCTGGCCAATGCTTGGTCATGCCCGTCTGGTTTGCTGGCTGGATTTCTCAGCATCCGTGTGGGCAGACACCGCACGGGGTCAATGTGGTAGCGAGCGACCATGCCATTTGCCATCCCGCCATCAGCCTCACTGATAGTGCAATAGGGGCCATTGACTCCTGGTTTTCATACCTTAATTATCCTTGTCAGTATCCCTGAAGAAGGCTGCGGAATCGTGCCGCCAGAAACCCGCCTAGTATCACCAGGGGAGAATCACGCGTTCTCTAGTATTAGAGTATCTATCATCCGTATCCCATAAATCGGAGTATATGCCTCCGAGTAGAATTCCTGTTCTTTGGCAGTTTCCTCCCTGAGATTCTCGGGTCAAGTCAATTGTAAATCAAAAGCAAGAGCCCTGATATAGCGTCGAGTAATACATCTCTACAGTATCATCTGCAGCTAGCCACCGCTTGGACACGCGCGTGCACCTCTTTAAGGCCCTATTTTATCTTCCTGAATATCAGGAATGAACCGTAATGCTACTCTGGGAGAGGAAAAAGGGGTTATTTAGAGGTAACCATCAACCTAAGCAAGAGTTCCCCCCTAAACATACTTTTCCCACTTCTTTTCGCACCAGGTCCAAAACATACTCCCATACTCCCATACTCCAGTCCCCCCTCTTCCTCGGGACCCCAGTCTCGATCAGATCCTGCCGTGGAACCGCTGTTTTCCAACGTGATATCCGGCGAGAGTCCCGCGTAGAGCTCGGTGTACGCGCCAAATATTGCATTATGCAGCATGACTCTATTTATGATGAACATGACCAGCGCAGGAGTCCCATTAAAGGAGGCAGTCTTTAAGTAGGCCGGATTCAAACAAACACTGACGATACCATCCTTGCGGTGTCGACGAGCAAATTCCCGACTGAGGATCCAGGTACCCGCCTTGGAGGCCCCGTAGCTTTGCATGGCCGTGTTTGTACCTTCGCCCAACACATCGAAATCGATACCGTTGGGTGGTGACCCCGCCTCCGCCAACCCTCAACGTCTAGACGACACGAGTCTTGCCACTCGTCCCAGACGTGGCAGTCGCAGCGCGGAGCTGTGGGGGGAGTAGTTGGGTGAAGAGAAGCGTCGCAACGCAGTGCATTCCTATCATCGACTCCAGACCTTGAGCTGTGCGCTGGCCGATCGTGACACCGTTTGCGCCGGTGCCGGCATTGTTCCACAGGACGTCCAGCTTCTCTTCCTTCTGCGCGAAGCTCTCCGCAGCGGCCTACACGACCAGGAGATCATTCAGATCCAGATGCAGAAATTTCAATTGACCCCTCGAGGCGTTGGACTTTGATGCCACGGTTATCTCTTTGATGGCCACTTCTGCCGTGGCCTGCGCGCTGATGGTCAGTAGATGCAGCGTGGAGCTACCACATATCCTTTTTGGACTTACCTGGGATCGAGACGCCATGTAGACTGTTGCCCCGGCGGCGTAGAGGATCTTGCACAGCTCAAATCCAACATCAGAATTTCCGCCTGTCACGATGAACACACTTCCATTCTGCGAGCCTGCGGGGACATTTGCCTCTGTGAACGCTGGACGGGGAGGATATATCTGGGTTAGGGTGGCGCCCAGACTTGAACGGGGCGACATGTCTCTCCATTTGCGATAGACATACAACTCCCATGGTGAGAAAACGGTTACTTCATGCGTGTTGGCTGCGATGGTGGTAATGGTGAGCGGAAGACGAAACAGAATATAAGCATCGCGGAGTCCGTCTATAATGAAGGTATCAGATCGCAGTAAAAGTGGGTTTCTCATCCACAGGAGTGGGTTGCTAAGCAGCGGCAGTTGATTCACAATCGCAAAGCCATTGGACGTGTGGGGTTCAGGGTACAAAGGAATTTCTCCGATTTGCTTTTGGGATAATCCTGGTTTAGTTGCTGAGGCTCGTATTCCTAGAGAATGCAGAAAGTGATGGTTTTCTTGTCCATGCTGTCGCCAGCAAGATTCTGGTAGCGAATCGAGAACACATCAAACATATAAAACGTTTCAATACATTCACTGCAACAAGCGTTTCTCTGTGTCTTTGAGAAGCAATATAGAAAGTATGAAAAATTCAGATACAGAGGCAGTAGAATACGTTTCTCCTCATTCTACAAGAAGAAGCACATACACATCTGCGGGTTTTTTGAATATTATAGCAGCTACCAGTTCCTCTTGAAGACAGTAGAATCTTATCACAAGCTCCGAGATTGACCAAAGCTAGGTGGCAGACAATATAACAGCAGATGTCCTCAATATCGATTTAGAAACCACCTCGGAAATTGGCAGCTACTACCAGATCAAACCCAGATGTTTCAACTGTAACAAGGTGAGAATCTCCAAAGATGCCAAGGTCTATGGAAAAACCTCGTCGATACGGATTTTGTAGCAGACGCCACGAAATTAGAATCCTCTCTCTAAATATGTGCCTCGCATTAGGACACTTCTACCGCGCGACGATGCTATGTCTGTGGCAAAAGGGTTCGATTATCCTAGGTTGTTGAGCATCCCAACAGATGCGCGCTCATAAACTGTCCAACTTGCGGGCGCCGATTCCATTATGAAAGAGTTTCACTCTCCTCAAACCGGACTTTCTAATGTCTAATGTCTTGTACTAGGAGCATGGAAAACTGAAACACATCCCGGACTGGGGCAGAACCCAACGAGACTATGACTGCTTCTTGTACGGTTTACAGGCGGCGGCGGGACGAGCAGTCTTGATCAGATCGCCCACTGTACCCAACAGCACTCTGGCTGCGGCTTAACTCTCAGCCCTTGCTGATGGCGACAGTTCGAATGATAATGCTGCGGAGCGGATATCAGGCGGTGATGAGTGGACAACGCAGATAGTGACGATGTGTCGGAAATTTGTATGTGACTGACGGCGATGAAGGGCATCAAGGCTTAACCCTTTCCGCCTTTGCTTGGAATGGATGTTGCTTTGCAGAACAACTTGTTTCTGGTTTTCTTGCCTTGATTGTTTGCGTTTGATTTTCATATTTACTTTGAACAACGCGGACCTTGCTATCATATGCGAAAATATCATGGATATCTTTGTCTCATGTTGCTTTCCAACAATATCACTTAGCTGATGCGCGAATCTATTCCTTCATAAATAAAAATTCCATGAGTCATTGAAAGATGTTCTATCGGTGAGATTCTGGCTGAACTGTACTGGAGTTGAAAAGTGATCGGTAGAGCCTTACTCGAAATTATTGCTGCGTAGAATCCTGACCGTTCACCTTGGCACCTGGGAAGCGAGAGCCCTTGTCCTTGACCTTCTTCTGTTTCTTTTCCACGACTGGAGGCGGATAAGCCTTCAGAGTGATCTCCTGCCATTCGGGAGAGGCTTGGTAGGCCGCCTGTATAGGTGCCATCAGGCTGACAAGGCCCGCTGCCACAGCAGGCTTCAGGAGTTGTGGTGTTAACTGTAACGTATTTAGGTTAGTTGTTGAGGCAGAAAATGACACCGAAAGACAAAACATACAATATCGTTCTTGTAATCTTCCTCGAGTTGCTTGATATCGGTGTAGATCAGTGGCTCCTCATCCCTACGCTCGACTCGGAACTCCTTATTGCCCCTGAGCCCGGCTGCGGGGAGGAGAACATATTCCACTAGTGCAATCACTCCGTTATCTTCGACGACCCGAGGGGCCGCTTCCGCTTTGCGAATCTTCTTTGTGATGCTCTCCGGTGGGTCTAGAAGATCAATCTTGCTATCTGTTTCATCTTAGTATTCATCGTGGTCGTCAACAAAAGAGGATGGGGCTCTAATGAGAATTACCTTCCACGCTAGAACTCATCTTAGCGCCCTTCAATCCGCTGATCATCGGATTGATGAGATGTGCGCGCTAGAGACTTGGTTAGCCAATCCGAGATTATCGACACGATGAACGGGAGTCATACCTTCCGATAACCGAGTTTAGGGAGCCATTCCGTGGCAGCGGTAAAGAGTTTCCTCTGGTCCATCCCTCCTAGCTGGCAATCCACCTTGAGATGCTCTTCGTCGAGCACCTGAAGTACCGAGTACAGGAGGCCACTCAGGGGGGCATTATCGGTCTGTTTGACGATCTCTGCGCCCGCCTTTTTTGCATCCGATTCGGAAATCAAACTTGACATGCGATACACATCCATGACATATTCGGGACTTTTTTGGTAGGAGCTGCCCAGAACAAACTGGAGCTTTTCCGTCGGCACGCCAACCGACTCGAGAATGGCCGTGATGATCTTTTCATAGTACTGCGCACGGCTCTCCACCAGCTCCAGCGGCGCCTTCAGGTTATCCAGGAAGCCATGAATATCGGCGAGCAGGACGACGACATCGCATTGGGCACGGAGCAATTGAGCAATTTTCAGTGCCGCGAGAAAGTATCCCACGTGCGGTCGTCCTGTGGTTGCCGTTCCTAATATCAAATCCAGGTTAGCGAGTGCATGCCTGTGGATGTCACATCCAGTGACTCACCCCAGTAGATTCGTGGGTTGCGGCCCTCTGCCAGGATGCTTTCAATGATCTCCGGGTTTAAAACCTCTGCGAGGTTTTCGCGGATGAGGTCAAACCGTGCTGTTGCCGCCGAGTCCATCGCGACCAGATGTCCGAGCCAGAATATGAGACTTGTGAGGTGAGAGGAGCGCAGGGAAAGGGAAAGGGTGGCATAGTGGGATGGTTTTCTTTCAAGATGCGGGACTTCCGTGCCACCGACGGAATAACTGTTGTTCCGCAAATTCATTGTGAGTCAGCAGGCGGTCAGCGGTGCGGGCGGTCGTGGGTGGCAGATCATCATCCAGTGAGGATTACATAACGAAGCACAAAATTTTGCACAACCGCCGGGAATGTGTACAGACAGTAGTTGGGTTCGATGCTCTAAAAGCGGGCATCGACGCACTAGTGTGCCTCAGGCAGTTGGGCATGTGGAATCTGGCCCGTGCCCTAAGTTGACCCGCTTCCCATGTGGATGCCACCTACCCTCTCGTGTGTGTACACAGGAATAAAGTTGAAATGTATTAGTATTGTAAGGAGTATAGTCTATACAAAGAAGTATTGTGTACATAGTCCACGTGGCGGATTAACTGAGATAGATCATTGTCACGTGACTATCACGACACACTAACTACTTTCGGACCACTTTGGTGTCGCGCGACGCTAAAAACGAGTCCAGCTCATCTGCAACCACCGCCTAATTATCTAGGGCTGTTAGACCACAGCTCTATGGTCCGAGGGAGTAGATGTAATGCATCAACTAGGTGCAGAATAAAGGGCTAGGTTCGATTTACTAGAGAGTTGAAATTTCTTCGGAGAATCAAAGTTATTTTCGGCGAGACAGCTGCCGTGAGAAGTTCTTGGCTGATGATATAAATAACAGCCGGGGCATGAACCATATGGGGCTTGGCAACAGGCATGGACCTTTCTATCGAGCGGTTGTTTCATATCATATCATTGGTAGACTCCAAGAGTAGGCCGGAAGGTCTACATGCAACTTTATTGGCACGGGATTAATTTCATCATGATGCATTAGACACCGACAAGCGTGAGGGGTTATACTATAGAATTGAGAAATAAGTTTCATCTGAGATATTAATATCCTAACCGAAGCTAAAGCCTTGCCATGCCAAGGGCTAGCCGGGTTAATTTGCAAACGGTGAGGTACAAGTTCTGCGAAGTTCGAAAAGTACAAGAGCAAGCTATTGGCTGGCAGGAGAAGTGTCGCAAGAGTATCGCTGTCGTAGCTCTTGCGTCAGCAGAGTCCAGCCGCTCAGGCGTCGTGATCGACGATCTTCTCGGTGACGGTTCCATCGGCCTGTTGCACGACTTTGTCGACGCGCTGGGAGGCCTTGACGGGATTCGGTTGCTTGTAGACCCACTCAAGTTCCTCCAGGGTACGACCTTGAGCCTCGACACTGGAAAGGGTTAGCAGAAGTCTTTGGGGGTAATATAGGCAATCAATGACAGAGGAACATACCCGAATAAATACCACAGGACCGCCTCGACACAATCCCAACCCACGAAGACCCAAATGTAATTCAGCTTGATGTTCTTGTTGGCAATAGGTGTGGCGAATTGATTGACAAAACCCAAGCAACCGGTCAGGAAACCATAAAAGGCCAAGCCCTTTGCACGCCGAGTGTTTTCGAGGGCTTCGACAGGGACGACACCCTGCAAGGGAGTGTAGGTGAAGGAGTAGACAACATTGAACAAGAAGTAGAACGCGAGTGCGGCTTGGCCGGCGCTGACGTTGTTATTGTCCTTACCGAAGGCTTGGTTCGCACCACCGTTGATGGCGAGCATGCACGCACAGGCAAAGGTACCGTAGACCAGCACCGGTCGTCGTGGCATGCGATCCGTCAAGGAAACTGCGGTACCAGCACCAATGGCCGACAGAACGGAGTTGAGGACGTTGTAACCGAGCTGCTGGGCCGTGGACTTAACGCCCAACTCGCTGAAAATCAACGCGTTGAAGTAGCCGAGGCCATTGCCAGAGAATTGACCGAAGACGCCCATCATCAGCACCTGGCTGGAGCGCCAGCGGCTCTCGTGGTTATCAAACAAGCAGCGGAAGTCCCACCAAGCGGACCGCTTATCTTGAAGCTCCTGGCGGATACTCTCTCGGATTTCCTCGACTTCCAGCTGCACCAGCCGCGATTCGGGGTTCCCGTTGCCGTGGAATTTGGTCAGGAAATCAATGGCCTCCTGCTCCCGGCCCACGGCGAAGAGATAACGAGGGGACTCCGGAATGAAGAACACTGAAGCCAGGACGATAACACATGCGAAGCACTGGCCGATAAATGGAACTCTCCACGACCAGCTGTTATCGATATACTGGCATCCAAAAGTCACCAGGGCCGCGGGAATGGAGCCACCAAACCAACCACAGTTGTAGAAACCAGTGGCACGACCACGCCATTGCGGGGGCGCAATCTCCATTGAGTATGCCGGGGCGGCGACCGTCATAAATTGGATCCCGGAACCGAGTACCACACGACCAACGGTCACTTGGGCCAAGCTATAGGCGCTGGCCGCAATGACACTGCCGACGATGATGCCAACTGCACCGCAAGACATGCCGATACGACGACCCCATCGGTCACTGACGGCCGCGGCAAAGGGTGTAGTAACAATGGAACCACTAGTTATCATATATCCGTCAGACCCTCTTGCTCATCAGCTATTTGAAAAATGGCTCTCGCTACACTCACACAGAATACAGGGAGGTCATGACGGAGACCTGCCAGCCGTCATTTTCGCTGCCCATGGTCGACTTAAAATGAGGCATGACCGTGATCGAGCCCATGAGGGAGCCATCATAACCGTTCGCGCAGGCGCAGCAGAAGGCAATAAAGACGCACCCTATTTGCAGTTAGCAAGCCGATCAACGAAGAGCTCAAATGAGTGCAGACGCACAGTACAGTTGAATACTCGACCTGCTCCATCTCTTGATGTCAGACTCTTGGATTGCGGCATACAGCTCGGCCTAGACGCACTCGGTCAGTTTCTGCCTTCTGTCGGTCATTCCTACCGATCGCAAGGGCTTTGACTTACGTTGTACACCTCCTTCTGTTTGGCGCCCTCATTTGCGGCCGTCTTCCCAGTGCCTTCAGCAACTATGGGATGGCTCGGAGTGGCCTCCTCACCGACGATCTCATGTCGGACCACTTCTTCTTTCGACATCCTGAGCTAAGGAGCAGTCAAACTTGTAGGTGTCTCGGCGACAAGATGATCGAGTACTTGGCAGCTGTGGAGAAAGGAGATCTCGGCAGGGATGCAGGCCGATCTTTATAGCCCAGGGAGCGACCGCGTGCTGCACGACGACCACATTCCCCTTACATCCTTTTTTTTTTTTTTTATGATTTTTATGATTTTCATTCCCTGTCTACACTCTGTCTAGCCGAGCTGACCATGGTGGCCAGGTGTTTGCTTCCCCAGGATTTTCGCCCATGTGGCATGTGCGAAAAAAATGCGGGTGCCGGCCCGAGACGACCGACATTGATGGGCCACGTATCAGATCCCCCAGATGGCCCTCCATTCTTGCCACTACCCCAGATTCGACACGGACATCGGCTGCCCGCACCGACTTCCCCGGTCCCCAATCAGTCTAGCGCTCGAGCTTTCGCCTCTGTCGACCCAGACTCACGCCTCCAACTCGCGGCGCGCAGAACACGATTGGGCCCTGGGTCACAACACCCAGGATTAAGACTGATTGCGCTATATACATGTCACGGCAAACAGTCCATCGTTCCCCGCAATCTCTAATGGCAGGTGGGGGATGTACCAGAATAGAATTAAGCTGCCCACACTGCCCTGTACCCCAGAGACACTGCCTGACTTGCACTCGTATCCCCCAACGACCCAAAGCTCCCTTGGATCAGTTAAACTTATTCTTGGCTGCATATTCTTTCCCATGAACCATCATACCATGAGCTGGAAAAAACGCGGTGGTTAATTAAACCCTAATGTGATTCACCAATAGGACACTTTCAACCGACTTATTGTAGTGTATGACATGGGCCAGCAGGAGCCCTGTGAGCCAGGCGATAAATGAATGATATGGAGGCAAGTTGCCGGTGATGAATACGGGACAGAACGTTGAATGCCAAGGTTTTAAATCCCGACTTGCCAACCGGAGATTTTTATCCACAGATTATAATGCCAGTTGTTTATGGAAATCACACAAGGAAATCACGTAAGCAATTGGAAACTTTTCACATAGACCTCGGAGAAATACTCAATGATAATAGCATGTTGTATACTACAGGATACTCTGTGGCAGCTCTTTAGAAACACATGTGTACGGAAACCTAGAGGCAAGAGCTTCAGACAGCCCTAGCAATTATCCACCAATAGTTTAGCCGCAAAAGCTAGATAGATTGAAAAATTTAAATAACTTTCCCTAGGGTGGTCATACGAGCGCTCATAATCCTCTACGCTGGCAATTGGTCGGCTTATATGCAACTAGATCCAAACAAGCAAGACTTGACCAGGGCCTGCCAACGGGACTCGGTCCAGAGCTCTCACAAACACAAAAGGAATAAGCCATACTCATATGATCTGTTTCCGAGACTCCATCGTTCATTCTGCTTCACATGGCCATCACCAGGTCCTATCTGCAGGGGAAAAGCTACCGTATGGGACCGATATGGACACCGAAACACCTGCTCTCAGATATCACAATATTACAGCGAGAAAGAGGGGAATTTTAATAAAAAGATAAAAATGCAAGAAGACAAGTCATGTTTGACTAGAACCTCCATTTCCTTGGAGAAGCCGCTAAGCGCGAACCAATAGTCAGCCCAGCACCAACCGAGAGAACCAAGGCCCACATGTCGATGAGCCCATGCCACCGGCCATCATTCGCTGTGAGTAGCTCTCTAAACAGAAACAAGCTGATCAAGAGGCAAATCGTCCCTCGACAGGGGCAACAGAAATTGACAATGCACTGGAAAAATGTCTTATCAAGCCTAGCAGATTTATATCCTGAGTTCTTGGGTAATTAACCACTGGCTGCGCAAATGCCGGCTGACCGAGTCGCAGAAGGCTAGCCGGACCGAGTGAACCTTTCTCCTCGGCCTGGACTGTCATCCCTGTTCGGGTCAGCAGGTGGCGCGGATTCTCAGACGAGAGCAACCCACAATCCCCAACCGATCGCGTCGATATCCTTTCCTGGTGAGAACTCTTCGTAGGCCAATGACATCCTTCTTGCGAACTAGCCAAGTCACGCCTTTGCCCATTGGATAGGGTTACCTCTGTGTGAGAGCCACCTATATCAGAGCTAGGTAGTCTGCTAAACAATAGAATGGGTTAGTGGATTGGCCAATGCTTTGGTGTTCCTTAACTCACAGCACCCCAGTCCGCGGAGTCGCCAGGCCATTCCCGAAACCGCGCGTGGAGAGGACTTGCCGTGTTTGTATGATCATCGAGCTATCTCGAAGGAGAGATATGTGATCGGAAGTTAGACTACTTCGAATTGATGCAATACGATCCATCCACGTTGTGATGGTTGCATGATACACTATCAGTCTTCATGTCTATTTTTTCCTCAATTTTGCGGCTCCTGTGAAACTTGTTGAAGTATTTTGTTTGCAACAAATCGATATGATGCTCCTCACTCGCCATTTCGTAGTTTTGCTAATTCCGTTGTTCTACTGATCTGGTCATATATTTACATGAGAGGCGCTCTGTTTAAGCTTCTATGTCAATGGCCTCATATTTTTGGCATGTCTCTACTTTCTTGAACATTCAGTAAAGTTCAGTCATTCTAATCGTTTCCTTGTCTTGCCTCCTACTGCAGAATTCAGCAAGACCCATATGGTATGGAATTGTCGATCCTCCAATATATGAGGACATTTGGGAGATAGCCTGCATACAGGCCGGATCTATTCAAGGACTTAGTTCCGTTGTTTTCAAGTGATATCATGATCTAGTCCACCCATCATATAAATAAATTCGTCTTTCATAGGTTTGCAATGTCACTGTTCAAATAAATTTATGTTCGTCACCAAGAGAATATATGTCCTTATAGTCGGGTGTTACGTGGTTTACTACTTTGGGTTAATGTGCTTTGTGTCAACATTGCCGACCACTGTAGACTATATATATTGTTGCCTTACCCAAGCTCCTTGATCTCCCGCAGATAATTGCTTCTATAATTCTATTTCAGGCAATTACCCGTTGACAGCAGCCTGTAGCAATGAGAATATCGTCCCGAAAGGCAAGAATCTTGGTATGGGCTTCTAGTAGAATGCATAAGCTCAAGCGTATGTCTAGAAGTAATACAGCGATCTTGCATGATAGAAGATTCATGGATACCCGCCCTCTAGTCTTTGAGAGAAAATCATGTTCTCCTAGGTACATTACTTAGTCCAGTACTTCTTTAGCTTCCGCATCCTCTACTCCCCTGCGAGAAACTTCGGAAACGTGTAACCACCTCCTAACCGCGTAGACGAGTTTGTATAGAATTTTACACATTAAGACAAGAAACGTGATGCTTCCAAGAACCTTTCAGGTATTTGGTAACAACCAAGGGTCGAAGTTCATAAACGCAACACGCATCTAGACAATATAATGTCCCTTAGTTAGCTCACTTGCTGTCAATATCCGAAGCGAACAATCAGGATAGCGCAGTCCTTGCCTACCATTTCATCTGATTCAATCCAGGTAGGTAGATCGTCGAGGGCCGGCAATATCTCTCGTCGTTGGGGGTTTGGGGGTTGGCTCAAATCTAGCCGTTGGTCCCGGCTCTCATCGCCGCGCGCTGTAAGTGCCCGATAACAATGGTCAAGGGCATCCGTCAGGGCATGGTCAATTTCTTGCTGAACATCCATCCCAGACTGCAAAGCGTCGATGTGTGCAAGGAGCCCAACGAACATAAGGTATCCACGAACGGTGGTCTCGTTCGTCCTCAGTCGCGCACTCAATAAAGAATTATATTCTTCAATGACGGTCCGTAAGTTATGGTAAGAGATGGAGCTAAAGACCGACATGATCGGAGAGCCGCCTTCCTCAAGTTGACCGATGACATCTTCACATACTGTAATGGCGGCCTGCCCCGTTACATTGAAAAACATGCCCGTTCCGATCAGTGCGAGGCGACAGTAATCTTTCTCCCCGGGACCAGGATTCCCACTGAGAAATGTTCGGGTCAAGAGGGAGAGGGATACTTCTAGGCTCACTTTTCGAGAGAAGTAGAAGGTTGGGTCTTTTCTTGCCTTGATAATAAATGGTTGGTGCAAAGCAAGGAGAAAGCGCAGCATCAACAATTCGAAAAGTCTCATGGAGAACGTGAGAGACTGAAGTACATGCTCCGGAACAGCATCAGTCTCTGGGCGAAGGGTATTTTCCTGATAGTAGGAGGACAGTTCGGCACTAAGTTGCAGGGCGCGTTCGTAAGGGCACTCGCGGCGGAGACTGTTAACCAACCAGGCGATCTTGAGACGTAGTTCAAATGACTGCATGAGCGCAATCTGTGTTGATGTTCGTGTGAAAACTTCGGGCGGGCTGGGAGATGGTGCGGTCTGTGTGTCTTGGTCAAATTGCTCATCCGCGAGATTCAGCGGAGGCTGGTAGTCGATCTCCTCAATAGGAATAAGTGGTAGTCCACCAGAGTCCATCGTCGACTGTATCGTGATCTCGAGCACGGTTGCCCACCTATAAGGAGGATCTTAGCGTCAGTAAACGCCAGCCCTTTAAATATCTAGAGATGCTAACGGATAAAGGTCCTTTTGACAAAGTGCAATCTCTTCGCTGTCGATACTCTAGGGCTTCCAATTATATAGCATGTAGAACGACAAGCCCAAGAATAGGACTACTCACAGGCGCCGTCGTATCTCCTGGTCAAAGAATGATAATCCCGGCAACAATGATGGGTCGATGTGCAGACCGGTCTGCATCGCTAGCTGTAAGAGCGCTGCAACCGATATGCAGATGAAATCCACTTCCACGTTATTGATCTGTTTCGCGAGCAGAAGGAGGCAGTAATTTTGCACTCCAGGAATATTGACGCGACTCTTTTCAGTCGGCGGCCCCAGCCAGGTCTGCGCAGATTGGATCCACGCGCGCGCGGTCCAGCCAGTGATTTCGGGGCACAGACCAATGCCAATGGACATCACTAGCATTAGTGTGATCATAAACTCGTCACTCGCCGTTTCCGGGGTCGTGAAGTAATTGTTACATTCATGGAGAAAGGTGGGCACATGCAGGATTCGAAAAACGGACTCGAACGTTCGGACAAATGCATACACCAGAGTTTCCGCGATATTGCGGGGAGGAATGTGATCTCTTAACTTTATCTGGTGTAGTGGTCGAGTATTGTGGTTCATTTTGGCTAATCTTTTGCATGTCTGGTACTTGGAGTGGGCGTCGCCCGTCGTGTCGGCTTCGAGCTTGAAGATAAAGTCATAGACTCTAGGGAACTAGCGACATGCGTCAGTTATAGTGCCACCTAGGCATGACTTTCTTCTGAGTCGAGCTTTGCTTGCGGCACGTCTCATAGATGTTACGGTGGAATTCGCGGGGGTGGGTAGTGTACACAACTTTACCTGATAGACGCTATTCAAGTAGTGGCTTTGACCAAAAAAGCGGTCGTTTGCGAAAGCTCCACGTAAGGCCTTCCTATCTTCACTGGGAGATTGTGTTGATGTACGTCTTCCTGGGGGTTGCGCTTTGCTGAGCTCAGCATGGTCTCGACTAGCTGGTTGGACTTTGGTGGTAGCGTCTGTGATGATAGTGCCCTGCTGGAGCGCCTCCCCAGCTGTGGAAACTGGCAGTGGGTCCTCAAAGGTGGATTTACTACCGAGAGAACCGGTTCTATGTTTAGGGTTATTAACCCCAATCGTGCTAAACATTGGCGGAGGAAAAGTAAAAGTCATCTTTTCGCTCTGACAGAAGGATGGTCTGCTGCATATGGGTTCCATTCTGTTCTTGTTTTGACTGGTGTGAAATCCAATGTCGACCGATTCTGTGCAGCAATCCAAAAAGGTATCGCTCATATAAGATGTTTTCGCCATACTAATCGGCCGACCTCGTTTGGGCTCACTGGTCGCTTCTTCGTGGAAGGTATATATGCAGGACTCGGTCTTTGCACGCGCGCAGTTTTCACAAGGTGTTTTGCGATCACACCTGCGTGGACTTGGTCAGTGGGCGGGTATTTGCTGGTGAAAAAATTTTCCAATGAAGGAGAGGACAACCTGATCTTCTTTCGCCTGCAGTGCTCACACGCCGAAGCCGGGCGTCGCTTCCGACGGACTCCAACCGGTAGGGGATCCATCACCAATGTCAGCTATTGAGTAGCCTGGTATAGATGAGGTTATGTCGCTCTAGTAGACATACAATCCCAGAGTACCGCTAGAGCAGAAGATCGAGGAGAAACCCGCAGAAATCCTAGACTTTCTACTAAGACTCAACAATACAATGCATGGCCCCCTTTTCTGGAGAGAAAACGCAACCGTAAGATCTGATTAAGTATCTCGTGTTGTACCACCATGCTGTGGGGGCCACTATCAGTCATAAATGACCGCAGTTGTTGGGGAACCTATCATTGTAGTGCTTATGGCGCTCACCTCCTAGGTCACCTTCATTCTATGCTTCCCTCCCCCTCTCAGACTAATTTCGCCTAGTAGGTGGAGGTAGCCCCACCGAAGACACCACAACGGGTATATATTCAGTCGCGATTGATTAAAGCCATGCCTAGAGCGGCAGAAACGGCAGACAGGAGCTTATTTGCCGGCCAAGGCTCGATAAGCCCTGTCGAAAGAGGAATTGAGCATCTTAACCGTCTCTGGTTGTTCTTGGAACATCATGGCATGGCAAGGCCTGTGCGTCGTGTTGCATGGCAAGGCGCAGGCATACCTGCGGACGAGGTATCTTGGATCCAATAGAATCGTGAGATTTGATAGCTGCTTGTTGTATCTGATTTCTCTAAGACGTTTCCTCAATGCCATCTGAGGAGGTAATTGGCTCTTTCACTTTTAAAGCACTTGAGATGCTGGTAGGTGCGTCACTGGCTAAGATTTTGCTCTTTTTCTTTTTTTTTTTTTACTATTATTATTCTTATTTCAATTTTATTTTTCTTTTTGGGTGTTGGTTTTCCAGCAAACTGCTCGTGTTCCACACATACTCGCGGTCGTCATCACACCCCCCTTTCGAAAACTCTAGTCGTGCTTGTCAGCCTGACTTTGCATGATGGCTGATGTTGAGGCGCTCTAAGCGAATAAGCGACTATGCTATTTCAGTATTGATAATGCGCTGCAGTGGTGGGTAGTATTAGGGGCACAGCCATCATTGGCTGAGGAAAGCCGTTGGTTTTTGGGGGCCAATGGGCCGATATCAAGCAAGCCCTCATGCCAAGCCAGCTTTGCAACAACAAGGTTATCGATCCTAGTCTCGGACGAGGGGATACCCCTTGCGGGGCTGGGCAGGCGCAGGTTTCGTGTTTGCTATGATCAGTTCCACCCGGGGAAGTAAGGAGCCTACACGTTACATGAATCGGTGGATTCAATTCGCTTTTCTCCCCGCCTCTCCCATATGCAACCATGCGTGTTGAGTCATGCTATCTGTTCATAGCCACGAATTATGCTTGACGAACGTCTAATTGCCGCATTCGTTGTTGCTGGGGATTAGGGCACAGAAGTAAACAAAGACGGACCCGAAAATGGTAAGAGGCGGGTTTGTCTTGTTTGTCCCCCACGGCACATGACCGCAGTCACGTCGTTGTACTTTTGTTGACATTCCGAATCTCGACGTCACATATCATCTGGGAAAAGTGCTGTGGATGCTATCAACCATGATTCGATGACCAGAACTCGAGGGTTCGCTAGAGAACAATATGAAAAGATCCGCCCCCTCGCCAGCGGACCGGATTTCATCCTCGCAACCGGTCTCATGCCAATCGTGTCGGTCGAGAAAACTGAAATGTGACCGGGGACGACCGTGCTTTAACTGCTCCTCGCGGAACCATGACTGCATCTATGAACTAGGCGTGTACCAACAAATCATCATGATTGACGTGGAGTGAAACACAGTGGAACTGACGGTGCCAAGCAGACCAGAGAAAACTGGCACAGCCATCTCTGCAGCCACCGGGGGTTCAACCGAGTAGCAAGCATAGTTGTGCGAGAGATTGCTCGGAGCTCGCGCAAAGGATACAGCGGCTAGAGCGAGCGGTCTTCCCAACGGGAGAACTAGGCTCAATCCACGATGGACCGGTCGCGAGTGGTATTGATCCCGCGATAGCTTCGACTTCAAAGGCGTCCAATCAAGACGAGGAGCAGCAGATGACGTCGCAGTGGCTCGAAGATCTTCTGACAACGGTATGGCGTGGTCGGAGATGCCACCGTGTTGCTTGGCTAACATGCTTCAGAATACGGCAGCCAGAGTCCCGTCAACTTCACCGGCCGCGGTGGAAATATCGGTCATCTTACGGGACTTTCCGATCTATAGTGATGCGGAAATGCTCCTGGATTATTACACGAAAACAATCGATGCCAGTTACCGGATGTTACATATTCCAACGACATGGAGGTGGCTCAGGGAATTCTATGCCGATCTGAAAACCAACCGTCTTCCTTCAGCAACCCAGGTCTCTTTCTTCCTGGGCGTCTTCGCAGGGAGTGCTTATGCCTCGAAAAACGACTTTCAATTTGAAACCGCCGCTTTACGGAATCATTCACAAAAAGCGTTGGCCGAATCCTGGGTGAAGCAGGCGGTGGTATTGCTAACCAAGCCACCTGTTCCTCCCTCGGTGCAGGCGCTACAGACAGCGATGAACCTAGCGCACTTGTGCACTCAGATCGAAGGCCTTAGTGGGAGCTTCGGGATCCTTAGCGTGACGGGTCTCCAGATGGCACGGTCCATGAAAATCCATCGGTTGGATTCGGCACCGTATCGCGAGGAACGTCGCAAGAATGGAGCGGACCTGGTAGATCTGGAAGTCAAACGACGGATTTGGTGGCACATGGTTGCCTCCGATTGGTCAGTATTTCCTTGGTCCAAGTTGTGTTTCTATGCCACGGTGAACCCTCTGACAAGCGAAGTAGGCTTTTGTCGTACGTACCCGGTCCGAACGAGGGAACATATACACTGCATCCCCGACAGATGGAAACATTTCACCCAAGCAACGTCGAGGACGGTGACATACCCACCGGCATCACCCATACTCCAGAAGAATCGTATAACTTGGCCCTCAGCAGCGCAACCTCCATGACATATTTTCTTCACCGGATTCAATCGGCCACTTTAGTCCGCGAGGTCGTCGACCGTCTCCCTCCATCATTTTTTGCCTCGCCCGGCACCGAGAGCTGTGATGAGGTATACGACAACATCATGGCCCTCGACCAAAAGTATCAACAATTTCTCCAATCACTACCACCGTTTTTCCAGCTCACCATCACAGATCACAGTCGTTACCAAGCACTTCTCCGAGAGAAACCATACTTGGAATGGCAGCGTTATCTCATCAATTTCGTAGTCCACACACAGTTGGCGCGACTCCATCGACCGTTCTTAATCCGTGGCTCCAAGCAGCATAAGCTGGCGTATTCTCGCATGCAATGTATTAAATCTGCAGAAACTGTTATTGAAATTCGCAATCGTGCCATGAGCGACCACAGTATCGGAGCCTTTACCTTCGTTCTGCAGCACTTCTTGATGGCCGCGATGATCCTGGCCATGGACGTATGTTTCAACCCAGACAATATTCAGGTGCCGCAGCGTAAGCAGTATGTCTTGCGAGCGTGTCGTGCGTTGGAAGAAGAGCTGAATGCAAAAATCATTCCGGGCAACGGAGCAGCCAATGAAAATACATCGAGTGGTCAATTCATGGTCAGGTCGTTTCAAAAAGCAGTGCAGAGCTTGCGTGGAGTCCTGAGGAAGAGAATGAACGAAGACGAATCGGATAGTGCTGCGGCAACTGAGGCGTCTGCTAAGGATGTCCCCATCTCACTCAGCAGGCCGGGCGGAAATGCGTACTCTGCGATGCACGGAAACTCGTCCGGACAGACTGACGACATCATAAACCATAGTCCTGAAGTCAACCCCTACGCTCATGATTATGGTGCTACCTCACAAACTAGACTCAATCCTGAACAAGGCGAAGAGCATCAGATGTCAATTGCTCCACCGCCTCCGTATCACGTACATATGCAGAGGGAGCTCGAAGAGACGCACGTCCCCGGTGAACTTATTGTGGACGAGCTGTGGGACGAGTTCTTTACTGTCGGTTCAACGTTCAATGACACGGACTGGGATACGTTCTTGCTTGATGTGGGAGAGCAGATCGGTGGAATGAAATGAAGAATAGAAGTCCGGGGAGTCGCGTAAGAAGAAGATAATCCGTACTGTTTCCACAGCCTAGTAGATAGACTCTTCGATGAATATATCAGAAGAACAATCACAGAAGCCGGCAGTTCGTTTCTTTAAAAATGAAAAGAAGAAGAAAAAAGCCAGAGGCTCTCCAGTCCGACACGATTCTCAATTCCATTAATGTTTTTCTATGTAAACAGGTACCCAGGCACACCCAAAGCGAAAAGCCACAAATTAAAGAGTAGGGATGTAATTCCAGGGTATACCTTCTATCCTTTCGGTTTCGTAAATCATGTGTGAACAGTTCTCTTCTCCTCTCTCCCAGCTAACCCTTCGCCGCCACCTTCCATCCTACGAGCCTCGCACGGAGAATAACGATGAACACCACTGAAAGAAAATAGTTCACCCCACTAAACACACACGCGTAGTCAAAATCACCATTTTTCGTTCTCGCGGCGATGGCACCCCCAATAGGCGGACTTGTCAAAGCACCAATGCCCGCAATCGCAAAGATCGTCCCCATCCGGTAACCCACCTCTTTGATGGGAGAGATCCCCATGATAAGTACCGGCCCCAGACCGATGCATGCCCCGGAACCAACACCAAACAATGCGGCGAATGTGATCATAGTCGCCCCGCTGCGTCCGGGGAGCCATAGTGCGAGAACGATGACCATACTGAACACCATCATGACGATCATCACATTGAAACGACCGAACTTGTCTGCCAGGACATTGGGGACCGTGCGGCCGAGAAAACTGCAATTGAATTTAGGTTAGCACGAGCGTGGGAAGTGCCATGAGCACCGCAGAAGGGGGAAAGCGGTGCCCTTACCTGGTCCCGTTAAGAATTGGAATTAGATTGAAGGCCATGGTTGTCGACATGCCGTAATGGATGCCGGCGGAAACGATGTAGTCAAATGGCACGAACATCCCCCCTTGATACACCGGTTAGCTGAAAGGTGAATGGCACATGGAGTAGAGGGCTGCCATACAGTATAGGAAGAAACTAGACACACACATGAGGAGGTAGTTGGCCTCCCGCATGGGGCCCAGGTACTGCGAAACCTTGAACGGCCGGGGGCGGTGATCCAGGCTCGACGAGATCGTGAGGTTGGTAATGAGCAGCAGGCCCAGGATCATAAAGGCACATACGCGCATTGTCCATGGGAATCCCAGCTTGGGAATTAGGTGGGTGACCATCAGAGGGAACACAACACCGCCCAGAGAGGATCCTGCAATGGTTAATCCGCCGGCAATGGCTCGCTTTTTGCGAAAGTATGTCATGGGCTGTCGATAGATAACTACTCAGTCACTGGCTCGCGAGTACTTGGCGGGACTATGCTTACCGCAGTCATAGATGGCGTAAAGACCAGGGAAGCGCCAATTCCCGAACAAACCGATTGGCTCAGCGCGAACTGATAGTATTCTTTGGAGAGACTGGTCATCATGAGGCCAAAGACGTGCAAGAACGTCCCAATGGCGATTGGCAGCCGAGGGCCGTAGTTATCGAACAACCTGCCGGACAGGGGAGACAAGAAGAGCATGAAGAAAACTAAGTGCCCGTTGGTCAGCACGCTCACAGCAAGGCAGGATAAGCGTGGATGCATACACTCCATCGAGGTAATCCAGGAGACTGTCGACCGGCTGTATTGCTTCAGCTGGTTGCTCTCGTACTCGGCCTGAAATAGTGCAATACAGTTGACCCAGCCGAAGGATGTGAACATGGCGCATGAGGCTCCCACCAGACTGAGCCATGCCTTTGTGCCACCCTCCGGAGCTTCTGGCTCTGGTTCTATCTTAGCCACATCACTTGGCGAGGAATCACTGTCTCTGTGCAGGTCAGGTCCTTTTTCGATGGCGGCGTCAAGTGCGACTTCGTTTTGGACAGCCATGGCGGTGTTCGCAACCAAGAAATCTCAACGTGACGCAGAGTGAATTTTATTGAAATGCGACGCTTTCAGGAGTGCAGAAGGAATCGAACGGCCTACTATGACTTAAATAGGGCTGGGTGCAGCTGGTATCGTCCTTACCCAAGGGGGGTCCGCGGAGGCCTCCACGGAGGCCTCCGCGGACCTCCGAGACCACGTTTCTGTCGAAACAACGCACTTAAAAGTCATTTCTCTCCCTGATTAATTTCTAGTGGATCATATACTGTGCGAAATTTCTTTCTGCTTTCAGTTTCCCCATTTTTCCAGCACTCATCCAACACTTTTTTCTGAGCATCATGACCGAGGCGTGGGAGTTCTACGGCAAAGCCCTGCGTGCGATGCTTGGCTTAACTGTCCAACGCACCATCCAACAAATACAAGCCGCCGGCCATCGCTGGACCTGGCGCGACACCGAAAATGCAAAAAACATTGTGATCATCGGTGGTTCCTACGCAGGGACATACCTCGCGCGGCGACTCAGCGAAACCCTCCCAACGGGCTACAAAGCCGTCCTCATCGAGCGCAACAGTCATTTCAATCATCTCTTCGCTTTCCCCCGGTTCGGCGTCGTGCCAGGCAAAGAGCACACGGCCTTTATCCCGTACGATGGCATTTCCAGTTTCGGACCGCCAGGGATTCTCCGACATGTTCGGGACACTGCGACCAGCATCACGCCAAACCAGGTGCATCTCGCATCGGGGGAATCGATTGACTACGAATACCTTGCGCTCGCGACGGGGACATGGCAACCACCTCCCTCGAAGGCATCATCGCCTGAGAAGTCGGAAGCCTGCGCGGAGCTTCAAGGCTCTCAGAAGCGGATTCATCATGCCAGTCGAATTGCCGTTATTGGAGGAGGCCCGGTTGGTGTCCAGATCGCCACGGATATCGCGAGTTATTTTCCCGACAAGAATGTTACCTTGGTTCATTCCCGGGCGCAGCTGTTACCGAACTTCGGGCCAAAATTACACGAGCACGCATACCAGGTGATGAAGGACCTGAAGATCAATGTCCTTTTGGGGGAACGGCCACAGTTGAACATGGACAATGGTGCAGGAAACGGGACGCTGTCTTTCAAGGATGGTCGGACGGTGAATTACGATTTGGTGGTAAGCGCCATTCTGCACAGCGTCGTTCCAGCTCTTGGTAATAAGTTATAATTCCCCTCATATATACTGACTCGTTCGACTATAATAATAGATTCCATGTACTGGACAGCGGCCGAACTCGGGACTCATGGAGAAGTTGGTCCCAGCGGCGATCTGCCCAGCGACTCGACAAATCTTGATCCGCCCGACAATGCAAATCGCTGACCCGGCCAATCCCAATCCTCGCATCTTTGCTCTCGGAGACATTGCTAAGACCAATGGTCCCCGGATGGCGCGCGCGGCCCGGGCCCAAGCCGATGTGGTGACATCGAATATTCTGTCGATGATCAGCCAGCAAGAGGCATCGACCGCGTATACACCCCAAATTTACGAAAGTGTCATCAAGCTCACTTTAGGCAAGGTGAGGAGAGTCTAGCTATTCTTATTGCAACAATTCTTGTCGTTCATGTTTAGGACTGATTGTTTGCTCTCCAGGGCGACTGGATCTACTACGGCCAAGATGAAAACGGCAAAGAGGTATCGGTGACTGGGACTGACAAGGACGAGAATATTAAGGTTGGACATGCATGGGAAGACCTTGGGGTGAAGTTTGAACCTACGCGGGCATAAATTACGAGATTCCCCGGTTACATTGATCGATAGCGTTGTGCTTTTTACTTGTACTGTATACAGATCATTCCTCTTAGATATACTTGAGGCTTTTAGAATGAGAAGATCTGCACTGTTTCTGTGTGGCCTTGCAAAAGACCCTAAAGATAAGATAACCAGAATAAGATTAAAACAGCACATATTGAAAAGAGCTCCAATGTAGATCATTATCTAAACGGGTAATAGTCGACTGCTTGTAGAACCACAGATCTTACTGTCAGCTTATGATCTGTGAGCCCGGAATAAGTGGGAGAATTTCCCGAATATTACGCGAATTTGCTCCAACAGCGCATGGACAAATCGGGCTGAAGTAATTCTCCGTTCATGAACCGGGCGTAAGACAGGTTACATGCGGCCTGGCAGGATTATCTCGGGCTATGCTGACACGAAAGAACCCTGGGCACATTTTCATGGTTCTATATATAACAATTACAAATATAGCTTTGCCCATTAGAGAAAACGCAACCGAACAGCTTCGTTCCCATTTCACGCAACTGCATACAAATTTAGAAGCGCCAATGTCACAAAAGCTACAGGACCAAGCCGAGCAGGCGGCGCGCTTTGCGGG
Source organism: Aspergillus hancockii (assembly GCA_001696595.2). NCBI lineage: Eukaryota > Fungi > Ascomycota > Eurotiomycetes > Eurotiales > Aspergillaceae > Aspergillus > Aspergillus hancockii. Next base: position 169,237 of record MBFL02000017.1, on the reverse strand, counting down.
CTTTTGGGCTCGCCATTTCAACGAGCTCGCCCCCCCATTGCCGACATCGATCAACCTCTCGGGAAAGACGGCCATTGTAACGGGCTCTAACGTTGGTCTGGGTCTCGAATCCGCGCGGCACCTACTGTCCCTGCAACTCTCTCATCTCATTCTTGCGGTACGATCGCAGAGCAAAGGGGATGCCGCGGCATCGGAGCTACAGCGGGAACACCCCAATGCGAACGTTGAGGTTTGGCTCCTAGATATGGAGTCATACAAGTCAATATTGGACTTCGTGCAGCGGTGCAAGAACCTTCCTAGAATCCACATCGCAATTCTCAATGCAGGGTTGGCCGTGGGACAGTTCAGGCGCGTTAGTGAGACACAACATGAAACTACACTTCAAGTCAATTACCTCTCGACCGCGTTCTTAGCACTTCACCTACTACCATGTTTGAAACCAAGGGGCGAGAATTCCGAACCCGGCCGTCTCACCCTCGTTGGCTCCGATACATCATACCATGCTCCCGGGGAGCTCCCCAATTTACACTCCTCACCTCTCATCGAATCGATAGATACTCCAGAGACCTGGGCCGGGGGCTTCGATCAGTACAAGTTCACGAAGCTATTCCAAGTGATTTTCGTTGCAAAGCTAGCAGACCAGATATCTGCCGAAGATGTGGTTGTGAATATCGCCATGCCAGGGCTATGCAAGCGGACGGCGTTTGTGCGCAAACCGGATGGCAAATGGTACATGAGGCTTCTGTTAAGCCTATTTGGCAAGGAGCCCGAACGGGGCGCAAATGTAATCGTGGATGCGACAGTAGTGCAGGGAATCGAGAGTCATGGAAGCCTGCTGAGTGAAGGGGTTATCGAACCGTAGGTGATTCCTTTCGGCATCTAATAGGCAATATACTAATTCTTCTGAACAAGATACCCTCCCGCTTTGTACGGGGAGTCGGGCGAACGATTGAAAGATCGCCTTTGGCAGGAGACGATGAAGGACTTTAACTCCGCTGATATCCACTCGATTTTGAAAGGGCTGAAGAAGCTAAACTGATGTCAGCTACCATCCTTCGTTATATGGTAATTAGCCCTAGCTGTACATGGCGATATCGGCCCATATTAAGCTTATCAGGCTTCCCTACGTTATATTACATGATCTTATATTCCACAATTTAGTGGATCGTCGTGGTATTCTTTTTGTCTCCTTTCCTCTCCACTACAAACAAGGGGGTTCTTCAGAGAGTGAAGTTGAGCAGACGTATTTATATATTTGTTATGGCCAACTAAATAGTGTTCTCCTAACAGCTACATGTTTCGAAAATTTCTCCAAGTGCCTATGCTGAACTAACATGCGACACCTAAAATTGTAATCAAAGCTCCTCCACCGTTAAGGTAGCGTGGCCACTGGCTTGAAGGAGGATCCGTGAGCACTCTTCCGCATCGGCGAGGTTGTCCTCCCTCCATGAGATATAACCATCGGGACGGACGAGAACCAATTTGGCTCCCCAGATGTCACCTGCCTTCCTCTCGCCTACAAGCGAGAGGACCTTGAGCGGGATTTGAATCTGCTGTGCGACAGTATCAAAAATGGACGACGCAGGTGACTCCGCAAATGTAACCAACGTGAAGCCGCGGCCAAAATGGTCAAAGATTGAACTCCCATCGCCTAGAAAGACATGTGGTGCTCGATAGCCTGGATGAGTGGTCGGAGAGTACTTCCGATTATTAAAGATCGGCGGGGGTAGAGTCTCGTCCAGAGGGCTCGCCACGCAGAGGGTCGATTGATAGCGGCTTCCCAGTTCCAGGCCAAGACACTGGTTATGGTCATCATTCCTCTGGATATAGTTGTGGATTTCGGCGCGTAGAGACGTCCCCCTTTCATCCGAGGTATCTATGATCTCTGGGTCCAACTTCACGGCCATAGGGAGCCCCATCAGCTTCATCCCATGAACTTTTCCCCAGTGCTGCATCAACTCAGCAACTGGACGCCGCTCAGCCTCGTACGATGCCAGGATGTTCACGCCTCCCCAACCATTGATGCGCGCAGCCAGCTTCCATCCTAGATCCCAGGCATCAGCAACCCCTAAGTTCATCCCATAGCCACCGGACGGAACTGTTTGATGAGCGGCGTCACCAGCAAGAAAGACGCGCTGCTTTGGTCCCGACCAATTCTGAGCTGTTGCCACGGTTGGCTTAAAGGTTGACTGCACTATAATCTCATCAATTGCAATCGAATGCGGTTGTCCCATTCCGCCTAGCACGCGCATTATGCATTCCTTTGCGTTGTCCTCGGTTGGGTCATAGTCGGCAGTCACGTAGTCATGGACGGTCCAAACTTCCTTGGCATCCTGCGCTATGATAGCGCCACCCAGGGAGTTCTTGCGGGCGATAGGGTCGCTCGGGAAAAAGGTATGCCAGAACTTGCCTTGTTCGTAGAGTTTCCCCAAGTCCCGAGACTTAAAGTGGACGAGCACGGCGGCGCCAGTCCTACAGTAAGCTTTGAATCAGTTGACCGTTTCTCACTCGATCATCATTACGATGTTCGCTTCTCTGGGTATAAGAAACACGTACAAGGGACCCCCATCCAATGCGATTCCTAAGCCTTTTCGTATCACACTAGATGCGCCGTCGCAGCCGACAGCATAGGAGCACCGGATCTTGAGAGGCTCCCCGTTAGACGTAAGCACAGCCAACTCGACAGTGTTATCGTCTTCCGCGACACCAGTTACAGCCCATCCGTAGCGGGCGTCGATCAATGGATTACGCTCACACTGATTTCTAAGCAAAGATTCCAATGCGTCGCCTGGAATTCGTTGCCAGGGCTCCCGTGGCATTGAGCCGTCATTGTTAGAAGCGATCAATTCCCTGTACGCATCTACACTTGGAAGTTCCCATGACGAAAGAGACCTTCCGGAACTGAAACCACTCGAGAAGCGGACAGTGAAGGGCTCACTGGTTGGTACTCCTAGCATTGTATCAGCAAACATTCGCCGATCTGTGCCAGCAACGGAGAATAGCGTACCATGTGTGCGAACAACATCGGCAATTCCGAGATGGCGAAAAATCTCCATGGAACGCGCGAGAGTTAGGTCCATCTTTGGAAAGCTGCAAAAGGTCAATACACTTCATGTCGCTGGAAAGATGGGAAAGGTCCCTACCGTGTAGTCGAGACATTGCGCTCCAGCAATACACTGGGCACTCCATGATGGGCGAGTACGAGAGAAAACACTAATCCAACAGGCCCTCCACCCACGATAACAACATGTTTCTCTGGTAGAGTCTCCATGACCAAGCCCTTTGCATTTATGGTAACTTTCGGTCTTCGGTTGGTGCAAGCTGACTCGACTGCTGCTCTCAAGTACTCAGATGAATCAAAGTACTGATGGCATTTTGCCACCATACACACTTATATACGAATTGATCGCCAATTCTATGAAATCTTTCAAACCCACAGTAAACATATTCGCTAGTCACGATGCCAAGGCACCCAGATACTGATGTCAATACGGACCCTACAAATGATGCTTACTAAAATCTGAATAACAAGTTAGTCAACACAATATGGGGCTTACGCAAGTTGGTTCTCTTTATCCCGAGTAATGCGGAAAATTGCGCGCAGAATTTTCCGTTGGCTGTTCCTGATGCAAGGCTTACAGTGCTTCATACCTCGGACACTGACACTGGAATCGACGTTTCTGAACCAGCTAGGGCCCACTGGAAACCTTTTCAGCGACTTTCTGGTCTCTCTTGTAATATGCCGGAAGCAGTTTCTGGATCAGAAATACCATTCTTGGAGAGGCAGCCCCTGCCTCGGTGCAAATGCGAAGCACATGTGGAATTTTATGCTATTGTCTTGGCCGCCAGATGCTGTGATCAAAGTGTACAAACCATTTCGAATCGGCACAAGGGCTAGGATTCGGAAGAGAGAGTTTTTAAAAATTATGAATATAGGTCTGATCCATTTTACCCCTCGTCGCTTTGGAAGGATAGGAATACGGGGGCTAGCTTCTTAGCCCTTCGTGTATGTAGGGTGTACTACTATTTGTTATGATACTTTGGTGCCACGAAGAATATAGCTACATCAATATACAAGGGTCACTTTCACTTAACCACTCAAAGCAATGATATTTTTTAAATGCTAGCGGTGGTTGTTTTCAAGTAAACCATTGCAGTTTTCGGGTGCACTTGTGCTACTGAAGCAGATATCTTGAAAATGATATTGTGCCTATGATCAGGCCAATAAAGAACCAGGTACAAACAGAAGAAAACTACTTAACGTTGGCTCTCACAGCGAATCGGATAAACAAGTTTGTACCCAGAGATTTGGCCCTTTCTCACCGCATCAAGACCATAGTTCACGGCCTGCAGCCCACCAAGCTCCTCTTGAAAGAAAGGAGGTACGATTCGACCTTCCATAAGCAATTTCTCGGCTACCGGATACCACTGCTCAGCAATAGCCCTGTCTCGTGGTCGCGCGTCGAAGTTGTACGGCCTCTCCCAGCTGACGGGCTTCCCAAACTGCGTGAACAGAAAAAGCCAGTCGGGCTGGATGCTACGGCGGGTATGGGTGTTCAGAGGAAATGGATCGAGGGCCACGTACTTTCCCCCCTTGGAGCCGATAGCTTCGTAGCAAATTTTCATGGATTCAGTGTTAGTGATGCAGTCCATGGCGAACCCTAGGCGATTTTTAGTGTACTCCCGGATATCGGCGCCACAGGTGGGCGAGTGGTAATCGAATGCAGCCTCGGCGCCGAGGGTCTTCACCCGCGCGAAGCTATGAGGTGAACAAGTTGTGATTGGGATAAAGCCAGATCTTTGCAGGTTAGATGGGGGTCTAAGCAGGAATTATTCTGGGGACCTACTGTCGTAGTACTTGAATAGCGAGCGCTCCAGTTGCTGTCCCCCCTCCGTAAACCAAGACCATGTCTGACTTTCCCGGTAGCGCCTCAGTCGTCAAGGAAGTTGGAATGGGCAACCCAAGGCCTTTATAAAGGGCAAGCCCAGTAGTAGCCAACCCAATTCCCAGCGTTGCAGCCTGTTGGAAGGAGATGCTCTCCGGGATCTTGAGAACGAATTCTGCAGGTACTGCGACGTACTCTGCGAAAGCGCCGTTTTCGCGATGGTCAGGATTGTTCCCAAACACACAGCCAAAAACGCGGTCTCCAATCTGTAATCTATTTGATGGAACAGAATCTCCTACCGCCGCTATTTCTCCCGCAAAGTCGCCCCCAATGGTGGCTCCGGGAGTGGGCGACATGTCCAGTGATTTACTATCATAGGGGTTGAGCCCTATGTAGGCATTGTGGACCAAAACGTCCTCAGGGCCTATCTGGGGCACCTGTGTCCCCTCCACAAGGATTACCTTTCCGGGGCCATCCGCCTTGAGTGCGGACTGGGTGGGCGGAAATGAACGCTTCATTGTAACAGGTGGTGTTATGCAGATTGTGTCCTTTGGTTGCCCTGTAAATCGTAGGAAGGCTTCGAAAGAAATGATTATATGGGCGCTTCCAAGAGAACATTCAGGGCTACTGAAGAACGTGGTTCTCCTTGATCTGGAGGTACGACCAGACCAATAAAGATTATTTTAGACCTATACATTTACCACACGAAAGCTTACTCAGAATTGCCTTCTCTCGGCGTGGATTCTAAACGCCTTGGTCGTTTCTCACGTCAGCCTTATCCCGAGGCGTCAACCGGGTATATGCAGTTAGCACGCCAGGTTCCGGAATGAATTTTCCGATACCCTCCTCAAATTCCTAGAGTACGAGGATTTTCTAGGAATACGAACGGGAATTCAAGGGATCCAAGACCCGCTCACGCTATGGATCGCCTTAGTGAGCTTATTTCCATTGTATGTTCACATCCCCCTAGTCTGCGCTGTCGATCATCTTACATATTCTATAAATAATCTCTTAGTATATTCCCCCTTGCCGATGACCGACTTTTCTACGTCGTATGCAGTCAGCGTGAGAGATGTTGACCTCGGAAAATTCATCTGTGATGTGACGGTCGTTGTGGCGGTCCCATACCATGGCATGTTTCGGATTCTCTACTTACAATTCTCCGGCTCCTGACTGGATTCGAGGCATGCGTGGTAGTAGAACGATAGTACCATAAGCATGTTGGCAGCTAACTTGGACTATCCTTTTCTAATATGTATTACTTCTCCCTTCAATGTCTTACTGACCTTTGCTCCTCCAATCTCGCTTGAAACATCCAGGATCCCATTATTTTTCAATCCACCATGAAAGCCATTACTGAGCAACACATCCATCATCTGGGGATCTGGATATGGTTTGTTTGCGGCATCGCCAGTACCCTGTTGGGTGTTCGACTTGTCCTGGGATGGAAATCCCGAAGAGGAGAGTTTCTGAATGACCAAGGGCAACGCATCAAAGAGATTGCAATTGATGTTCGTCTTTGGAAATTCGTCCGGAGGTAAGCCTCTACGAAGAGTGACACAAACCTTCACTTCCGAGAGTTCGAACAGCACTGAATCACGACAGTCTCGAGCTATCTCAAAGAGGCCAACAGCTGGCTGGCAGTGAGCCATATCTGATCCGTAGCGGGCCACACCGCGAACTTGTCATTAGCCAGCCAGAGCATATTCAAGCTTTCTACAAGCATGATGCAAAAAGTGAAGGGCACTTTAAACTTACACCAAAAATGGTGACGGCTAATATATTATCCTAGATCACCCAAAACCCAAAAATTTCAATTTAGGCGAACCGTTCGGGGAGTGAGTAAAGCCCGCACTCGTGAACCCATACATTATATAATAACATTCGAGAACCAGTCTCGCAGGAGCTGCAGTCGGAGCACAGTATGGTGACGGGTGGCGCAAGATACGCAGACATTTCGATCCACCGTTCGCTTTTCATCCAACTATGGAGAACAAGTCTCGATTTAAAGTCGAAATCCAGCAATGGATCCAAGGAATGGCGCCGAATGCAATGAATGAAGTCAATACCGCGGTTTCTTTCAAATTCCTCACTTTTCGTCTCCTAGCACTCCATGTCTATGGAGACGCATTCGATGACAGAGTTTGTCTGCCCGCTGTTAACAACGACCTGGTTTACTAATTACCATACTAGATCTACTGGCGGTTGCTGGAACTCAATGACTTACATGAGGGCATCATCCGGGGGTTGCTGACGGCAAGATGGCCAGACTCCAAGCTGTACAACTATCTACCAACGGCACAGAACAGAAGGTTGTCCAATTATTTAGCCCAGTGGAGAGAGTTCAATCAAATGATCATTGAGCACTCTCGGGGTGTCAGTCTTCCTAAGAACTTGAAAGTCAAATATTGCCCTTGCAACTGACTATCTCTATAGGGGGGGTGGACATGCCCAGCGGAAGTCATCTATCGCGGTGTGGATCCGGGTCGAGAGATGCAGGAAGAAGAAGTAAGTTCAGTGACTAGGTCAATCAGGCCCCATGCCTGAAACTTGATCTGCTTGGATGTTCGAAGTAGGATAAGCCCTGACGATACGCAGTTCCTGGCTACCCTGGATGAAATTCTCTTCACCAATGTGGACGTCAGCTCGAAAGTCCTCAGCACGATATTCACCCGGCTGGCCGGCAGCACGACCATTCAAGATACCTTAAGAGCAGAGATCTCAGCGTACAAGGGCGACCCAGCTCTCGGGGAGGCAGCATATCTGACCAAACCAGACACCTTGCTGAATAGGGTAATTATGGAAAGCATGCGGATGTCCCCGGCCTTTTGTAAGTGGCCCCGTAGCAGGTAAATGATTCTCCTGAAACTGACATTTTCTAGGGTTCTCCATGCCCGAGTCTACAGCCGAGGCAAAACAGATCGGGGGGTACCTGATCCCCGCTAATACGCCTGTTGTCATTGACACCCGGCGCTTGAATACTGAGGCGGTCACATGGGGCGCAAACGGTGCCGACTTCGAACCTGACCGGTTCTTAAAGATACCACAGGACAGGCTTCGATGTGCCTTTATGCGGTTTGGCACCGGAGCGGCATCGGGGCGATGTCTCGGAAAGAACGTGGCAGATATTCTGTTCAAGCTGGCGACAATTGCTGTTATAGAGAAGTTTACGTTGCATTCTTTGCCAGGGGGTGAGAAGGGGCAGGTTCTGGGTGCGGATATACGGATGAGTCGGCTGTAACTTGGTATCATGCCCAGTACTTGTCCTGTGTTACTGTAGAATGGAGATGTCAGTTCTGCTATGCATACTTCCCTGTAGATTCAATATTCAGGACGCTACGATAAAGGTTATATGTCGTAATCTGTAGTCAGGAGGTATCAGGGTCCATAAAACCCCAGGCTCATCATATTAGAGGGCAAAATACAGTTCTCTAAGAACAAGTTATGTTATACTATGCGCTTAAATGATCCTGTTGTAGTTTGTAGATACCCCTATATATTATCGAGACGGCCCAGAATTATGTCAGGGAATACATATTTCCTGGGACAGTTAAGGAATACTGTCAACTAAGTCGTTATACAGAAAGAACTATTTCATGATCAGAGTATTTAGATACAATACTCAACGCATAACATTTGAACATAGGTGTTGAATCAAAGTTCAAATCATCATAGTTGAATTCATTTCCTAGTTAACAATGACTATGCTGTGTTACTCACTTGTGGAAAGCAACCAGAACCCCAGTTTTGTTAGATGGCCCGACACGCATAACAGCAGTGTACGGATTGTTATCCCTGGGTTCAATTCTTCGGTAAATCTGTGCCAGACGCACAATCATATATGCCGCCTCAGTCATCACCATCATCTGAGCGGGACAACGCCTTGGGCCTCCACCGAAGGGAACAAATTCCCAGAAGTGCTTACCCTCCAACCACCGTTCAGGTTTAAATTCATCCGCATCATCTCCCCAGATATCCGGGTCGCGTTGAAGCACAGTTTTGGTGACCTGAACCATATCGCCCTTTCTCACGAAAATCGGGGATTTGCCATCCGGTCCGCCGCCCAGGGGCAGAGTCGTGTCGCTCATACAGGCACGGACTTGGGTGACGTTGTTTGGGGTAAGCCGATGAGTTTCGTTGAGAATACCGTTAACCAACTTCATACCACGGAGGGCCTCAAACGTGATAGGCGCATCACCGTGGGCGAGGACTTCTTCACGACATTTCTCCCAGGCCTTCGGATGGCGAGCGAGGTGCCAGATGCAGTTGCTGATGAAGATCGACGTCGTGTCATTGTTGGGGACGAGGAGAAGGCAAAGCTGGGACCGTAGATCTTCCCTGTCAGGGACATGGGAAGCCATATGCCACAGGAGGTCTTTGCGCTCGGGACCAACTTCCTCGCCAGCTTCAATACGCTTCTTACGTTCCTCGATCTCCTCGTAGGCGCGTGTGATATGTACATCAACGTAGTCATGAACTGTATAGACGGCTTTGATCCACCAGCTCCAGTCAAGCAATTTGTAAGCTTTCCACATCTGGATGCGCAGGCGGATACCGCGAAGCACGTCTAGCATGGCCCAAGTAATCCTCGCTCTGTCCGGATAGGTCAACGCGTCCATGGGCGCGCCAAAGATAAAGTCTGTGGTAACATCAAGAAACTTATAAAACCGTCAGTTGTGGTTCTTGCCTGGTTACGCCTCAAACAGCAGGAAGCCAAGGCGTTGCTCATGAAGAAAACGGAAGGTGGAAGAGAAACATACCCAACGTTGAAAGTAAGGTTGGACATTGAAGGTCTGGCCATCAGGGGGCAGGATCTTGAGAAGATGATCTGCGTATGGCCGGAGCCTCTCGGTGCTAGTATAGACATCACGATTGAAGAATGGCTTGATAAGAAAACGGGCAAAAACCCAGTCGTCCCCGTCGACCGTGTTTACACCTTTCTCTCCAAAGGGCCGCCCGAATTTCTTGAACTGGCGCAGAGGGCTAATTCCAAAATCCTTCCAAACCAGTGCAGTCATTGCCTTCAGATTTTCGGGTTCGATTGTGTAGATCTGACGTGTACCCAGGAAGTTCGTCGTAAACGTTTTTGGAAGACCTTTGTGGGTTTCTCTGAGCCATGGGATATAGTAATGTCCTTTCAAAGCTTTGTATTGGCTCACAACAAGGTCGAGGCCAAATATGGGATCCCACTGGGGATAGGAAAACATTGTTTTACAGCCTTGGGCATTGCGTTTACGCCATTCGACGACATAGTCCGTGCAGGCCTTGACAAAAAGGCCGACGAGGCCCGCACAGAGACAAAACACAGGTAACCTCACCAAGTCGAGCATCATGTTGCGTCTCTCTAAACGGTAAAGCAACGAGGTGAGAATGAGCAGTGATAGTATTTCTTGCGAGAGGTTTTCGGGCTATGAAAAGGGAGAATAGTGGCTGAGGAGGAATAGAAAGGGAAAAGAGATAAGGAATAAGCATCGCATTTCATCATGAGTGCAGCACTAGACATTCATGCTAACTAGAGAGTGCTATCAGCAGCCATCCCAGGATGCTTGTTTCTAGTTTCTGTCTCGGCAGAATTTTCCGATGGTCAGATATGACCCCGGAAAATTGCCCCTGGCTCGTATTAGGGCTTACATCTTTAGTGCCAACATTTCAGGGCCGAAAATGTGGATTCTCCGAGGCTGTGAATTGCCGCAGCCGGGCCTATAGTCCCATATCTCTCGTCAGCAGAAAGAAAAGACCTGCTGGTGTCGTATAGATGCGTTTTTCTTGGTCTCAGCCGTGAACGAGGATGTGAATCCTCATCCAGTGCTTGACTGTTGCTTGACGGAGCCGAACTCCATAGCCCCCCGACCCCAACCGCCAATTACAGTCAGCCAACTTCCTGTCGAAGTTGAGATATGAAGGTTTTCTTAAAAGGGCAGTCAATAATCTCACAATGGTTCAAGTGCTCACGAGTCACAGCTACTAGTTATATCCCAACATTGGCCACATTTCATCCGTTGCTCACGGAGTTTCCCTTTTCATCTATATCTTCGAACGATTTAATCCAAAGCTTCATCTTGACATCATGACTGCACAGAATCTACACGATGAGCCCATAGCTGTGGTCGGCTGGGCCTGCAGATTCCCCGGCGAGTCCACTTCACCTTCAAAACTGTGGGAGTTGCTCAGGGAGCCAAGGGATGTTCGCAGAGAGTTTGATCCAGAAAACCTAAATCTATCGCGATTTTATAACCCTAACGGTGATGTCCATGGTGCCACCAATGTCAAGGCTCAGGGCTATCTACTTGCCGAAGACAGTCGACTCTTCGATCCAGTCTTCTTCGGCATTACCCCCGTCGAGGCAGAGGGTATGGATCCTCAGCAGCGCATTCTCTTGGAGACAGTCTTTGAGACCTTCGAAGCGGCTGGCTATACACTAGACCAAATGCGAAACTCCAAAACATCAGTTCATGTTGGAGTAATGACGGGCGATTATTCCGACATCCAAATGCGTGACACCGAAACGGTCCCCCAGTACACGGCCACCGGAACAGGACGCAGTATCTTATCGAATCGTATTTCCTACATTTTCGACCTCCATGGACCTTCCATCACGATTGATACCGCATGTTCGAGCTCCCTTGTCGCCGTGCATCAAGCAATCCAGGCGATGAAAGCTGGTGACTGCGAAGCAGCGATCGTTGGTGGTGTGAATTTGATCTTCGACCCGTCTATGTATATTATAGAGTCCAAGCTGCATATGTTGTCGCCGGATTCCCAATCCCGAATGTGGAGTAAGGATGCCAATGGGTATGCCCGTGGCGAGGGCGTCGCTGCCCTCTTCCTGAAGCCGCTGAGCCATGCTCTTCGGGACAATGATCACATCGAGGGGATTATTCGAGCGACCGGAGTGAATTCAGACGGACACAGCCAGGGGATCACCATGCCCAGAGCCAGTGCTCAGGCTGACCTTATTCGAGACACCTATCGTAGAGCTGGTCTTGACCCTATCAAAGACCGGTGCCAGTATTTCGAGTGCCATGGGACTGGTACGCCGGCTGGAGACCCAGTGGAGGCTCGGGCCATCTACGAAGCACTTATAGAGGATGATGGATCCCCAGAAGATGTATCAGGTCCTGAAGCACAGTGCGACCCTCTTTATGTCGGCTCCATCAAAACGGTCATTGGGCATCTCGAAGGATGTGCAGGCTTAGCAGGTTTTGTCAAAGCACTGCTAGCCATTAACCACCGCACGATTCCACCAAATCTGTTATTCAATGAACTCAACCCCGATATTGAACCGTTTTATGGCAGACTCCAGGTCGCGACAACCGGACTGCCGTGGCCAAAAGTTCAACCCGGAGCGCCTCTGCGTGCCAGTGTAAACAGCTTCGGATTTGGAGGAACAAATGCACATGCTATTCTTGAAAGCTATGGGCCGCTTGATTTCAAAGGCCCGAAAGAAATACAAGGTGGCGATAACAATAGTCTCATTGGGCCGTTCATTTTCTCTGGACACTCCGGCTCATCGCTGCTCGGAAATGTTAAATCTTTCCTACAACATTTGCACAATCACCCGACGATCAACCTTCACTCGCTTGCATGGGTGCTGCAAAGTCGACGTTCTGCGCATCGAGCCAAGGCCTATTTTGTAGCAGGCACTCGAGATGATCTTATCGAACGTCTGGAGAAGTACGTGTTGGATCATCAGAGTCTCTCCAAGACTGAGGAGATCGGTATCCGCGGCCAATTCATCAACCCTAGTGAGGTTCCCGGTATCCTTGGTGTCTTCACCGGACAAGGTGCACAATGGCCTTCAATGGGACGTGGTCTGCTAGAGATGTCTCCCTTGTTTCGCAAATCTATCGAACAATGTGATGCGGCCCTCAAGTCGCTGTCGGATGCCCCGTCATTGTCTCTGATCGACGAGCTAAAGGCTGGTGCTACAACATCGCGAGTTTCCCAAGCTGAAGTATCCCAGCCACTTTGCACGGCGGTGCAAATCGGTCTGGTGGACCTGCTTTATGCTGCTGGAATTCGCTTTGCAGCTGTAGTCGGACATTCCTCCGGGGAAATTGCTGCCGTGTACGCTTGTGGGATGATTTCTCTTCCCGCAGCCATGCAGATTGCCTTTTACCGTGGCAAGTTTGCAAAGTTGGCCATGGGTGCGCAGGGCCAAGCCGGCGGTATGCTAGCAGTCGGAATCACACTGGAAGAGGCGGAACAATTTTGTGACCAGCTTGATTATCGAGGTCATATCAGTGTCGCCGCAAGCAATGGCCCACAGAGTGTGACGCTTTCCGGAGATCTGGAAGCCATCCATCGCGCAAAAGAGCACTTCGACGCAAAAAGCGTTTTTGCTCGACTTTTAAAGGTTGACACAGCTTATCATTCGCATCATATGGCGCGCTGCGCTGAAAGCTATCTTGAGTCTCTTACAGCGTGTAATATTCAGGTTCGCCAGCCAACGAATGATTGCATCTGGAACTCAAGCGTGCGCGGAGACACAGAGATATTGCATGGAGATCTCCAATCACTCAGAGGCCCTTACTGGGTCCAGAACATGGTGAACACGGTCCTCTTCTCACAGGCAGTTAAGTCTTCTATCTGGCATGGAGGGCCATTTGACCTTGCCATAGAGGTAGGGCCGCATCCAGCTCTCAAAGGCCCGACAGAACAGACCTTGAAGTCAGCATTCGGAACCGCACCATTTTACACAGGTGTTCTTAACCGTGAAGAGAGTGATGTTCAAGCTTTCTCGGCGGCCCTGGGCTTCTGCTGGTCACACCTGGGTCCCGCATTTGTAGATTTCGAAGGATATCGCTCTGCCTTTGGGAGAAGACTCCCAGGACCAGAGATTCTCAAGGACCTTCCTTCCTATGCATGGGATCACGACAAGGTATATTGGCGCGAATCACGCATCTCCAGAAAATTTCGCAAGAACGTTGATCGCAGTCATGAGCTTCTTGGGCGTCGAGTAGCTGACGACACTGACCGGGACATGCGCTGGCGCAACATCTTGAAGTTGAGTGAGTTGCCATGGGTGCAAGGCCATGACATTCTAGGACAAGCATTGCTACCCGGTGCATCATACGTGTCATTGGCGTTTGAGGCTGGTAAGTATATCGCCTTGGGCAGTCCCATTCGGCTGCTGGAAGTTCGCGATGTAGATATACGCCGACCAGTGGTCGTCCCGTCGACGAAGGAAGGTATTGAAACTATTTTCACGACTCATCTGCTAGAGACTAGCAATCCTGAAGTCCTCGAAGCCGACTTTTCGTACTACTACTGTCCCGATGAGCGTGTCGGGTCAATGGTCCACACTTGCAGCGGCCGACTTCTAGTCCACTTGGGCACTACTTCAAAGGAGGAGCTTCCTCGGCAAGGCGCAATGCCACTAGGCCTCCTTCCCGTGAATGTTGATGACCTGTATCAGACGCTTCACGATGCCGGTTTGAACTATTCGGCGCTATTTCGACGACTTGAGCAATCCCAACGGACCTTGCACTACGCCTCTTCCACTGGCTCCTGGAAGGAGGAGGAGTTCACTGACACATACGTTGCCCACCCTGCAGTGATTGATGTTTGTTTCCAGAATATGTTTGTTGCTCGCTCGAGCCCCGATACAGGTCATTTACCGTCGACTCCTTTGCCTGTGCGCATAGAGCGACTGGTCTTGGATCCTAATATCCCATGGGCGAATGAAAGTGGTGATATTGGCTTAAGTTTTGAATCATTTATTACGAAGCAAGATGGGCCCTCCCTCAGCGGTGACCTCCATCTCTACAGCGCACCCTCAGGCCAGGCAATTCTGCAAGTGGAAGGGCTAGCGGTCAAACCTGTCTCTGAACCCACGAAAGACCAGGATCGCACAATATTCTCAGAGATTACTTTTGCGGCGGATGCATCCTGGAGTCTGGTAGAGCCCACAAGGAACCCACAATACGATGAAAGCGAGACGAATCTTGCTGTGGATGTGGATCGTGTCGCTTTATTCTATATACAGCGATTACTCGAAGCAGTTGATCCTACTGAGCGACTCGGTATTGCATGGCATCACCAGCGCATGTTCGAGGCATTTGAGCGCATGGTGCAGATTGTGCGCAACGGAGAGCATCCGTTGGTAAAAGAAGAATGGCTCTCAGATGGGCCCGAGATCCTTCCAGCCCTTTTCGACAAGCACCCAGACTCGATAGATATGATTGCAGGTCGCCTCATTGGAGAGAACATGGTATCAGTCGTGCGAGGCGAACTCCAGGTTCTGGAACTCTTGATGCGTGACAACGTTCTCAGTCGTGTCTATATGGAGGCTTGTGGCTGGCTAGCCATCTCTGATGCACTGGCTACGGTCGCCCAGCAGCTGTCACACAAATTTCCTCGCGCAGATATATTAGAAATTGGAGCGGGTACAGGTGGCACTACATGGACTGTGTGTGAGACAATCCGGGGCGCCATGGGAACGTATACATATACCGACATTTCGACCGGCTTTTTTGAGGCAGCGGCCAGCAAATTCGCCGACTACAGGGACAAGATGATATTCAAAGCCCTGGACATAGGGAATGACGTTACTTCTCAAGACTTTAAAGAGCATGCGTATGACATTATCATTGCCACTAATGTCTTACACGCGACACCGAGTATCAGTACTACTTTGAAGAATACGCGATCACTGTTAAAGCCTGGTGGCTACTTGCTCCTTGTCGAGACCACCGGCCTCCAAGTCCTGCGTACGCCATTCATAATGGCAGGTATGCCGGGTTGGTACTTAGGAGCAGACGATGGGCGAAGGCTACACCCTGGCATCACCACCGAGGATTGGGACTACCGGTTACAAGAGGTGGGATTTTCGGGGGTAGACATGGTGTACTATGACTCGCCCGAATACGAGAAGCACCAAGTTTCGTTGATGGTCAGCCAAGCAGTCAATGACACGATAATGCAGCTGCGTGAGCCTCTAAGTTACCCTGAGATTCTGCCTCCAGACGAATCACTAGTGATCATCGGAGGAAAGACTTTGGCGGTCTCCAAAGTTGCCGGTGCCATTAAACGACTAGTACCATCTGCAAGGAATGCCCGTATCAAGGTGATCACGGATCTCGAGGACGTCGATTTCGCACGACTCCCGCGCTCAACGGATGTAATCTGCCTGCAAGAGCTCGACAAACCTCTATTCTCGGCTGTCATCACAGATAAGAGGCTCAAGGCGCTTAAGGACGTTTTCCTTCATGCGAAGAATGTTCTTTGGGTGACCAGAAACCGGCGTTCTGGTAATCCTCGATCGAACATGATGCTAGGGATCACGAGGACGCTCTTTCAGGAACTTCCACAAGTCAACATCCAGATGCTAGACCTAGACACGATTGACTCACCATTAGCATTGGCCCGAACAGTGCTCGAAGCTTTCATGCGACTGAAGCTCTTCTCCGCTCATAAGCATGACGATGAAAAACTGCTCTGGACGCAGGAACCGGAACTACTTGCGAGTGGGGGCCAGATGCTCGTTCCTCGAGTGATTCCCAATCAGGAGATTAACGATAGATATAATTCCATACATCGCAGTGTGACGAAGCCAGCGGACAATACAGATGCTGCCATCCAGGTTGCAGTTCAGCAAAGCAAACTGGTGTTAGTCGAGGGCCGGTCAACGAAGGTCCCGAAGGAGGAAACCACCACAGTCAAAGTCAACTTCTCTCTGTTTGTTCCTGGCCGAGACTCAGATGGTTGCTATCTCTCTGTTGGTCACGTCCCAGACTCGGACACTGCTGTTCTAGCATTCTCGCAGATCAATGCATCCGTTCTTCACGTGGCCCATGAAAGCATGACTCCAATCGATGAGAGGGATTGTAACCCCATCACGCTTCAAGCCATAGCCTCCCAGATCGTGGCTCAGGAAGCTTGCCAGTTCATTTCAAATGGAGAAGCAGTTCTGTTTTATGAGGCATCAGAGCTCTCGGCTTCGGTCATCTTTGCGGAATTTGAACGTAATGGGAAAGAAACGTTGTTCGCTTCCTCTAGCGACTTAACGCCTCCAAACTGGATCAAAATCCACCCTCGAAGTTCAGTCAGAGCTATGAAGAATCTGATCCCTTATAACGTTGCTTTATATGTGGATTGTTCAGACTTGTCGGAGCTACATGCTGTTACCCCTCGAGTTGCTCTTTCGCCAAGGTGCCGGATCGTGGACATCAGCAGTATTTTCTTGGAAAACGTTTTTACTAGGGCATCATTGGCGGATTTATACGCAGATGTCCAAAGTTCGCTCTTGCGTCTGGGTAACGCATCCTTAGTACAGCTGTCGTGCGACCTGATAAGCATAAACGACTTATCGGGGCACGATGCTTCGATCATGAATCGCCCCTTTGCCGTCTCCTGGGAGACGACAAGCTCTCTCAGCTTGACGGTACAGCCTGCTGACCGTACAGAGATATTTGATTCCAGCAAAACGTACCTCATGGCTGGAATGGCAGGAGGTGGGTCTTCCGCTCCACACTTCCGTGCTAGAAACACTAACAGAATGCTTCTCTAGGACTTGGTCTATCAATTTGTGCATGGGCCTTGCTGCATGGAGCGAAGTGTCTCGTCATTACGAGTCGTTCTCCCGATTTACACCCGCAGTGGCTCCGCCAAGCTCGCCTACAAGGAGCTGATATCCATGTTCATAAGATGGATGTTACTAGTAGAGCCTCTGTGCAAGCAGTAGTTGATATGATCAAGAATACATTGCCACCAATTGCCGGCGTGTGCAACGCAGCCATGGTCCTAAGGGATAGACTATTCGTCGACATGGACGCGGGCAGTATGAACGACTGCTTGCAACCAAAGGTGGAAGGATCCCAACACTTACACGAAGTCTTAGCGGACACGCCACTGGACTTCTTCGTCCTACTCGGCTCTGGAGCTACCATCATTGGGAACCCCGGTCAGTCCAATTACCACGCAGCCAACGAATTTATGGTCGGCTTAGCGGAGGTGCGGCGGCAGCAGGGACTGGCAGCTTCTGTGATCCATATTGGGGCCGTGACCGATGTCGGCTACGTCACTCGACAATCCCATGGCGTGAAGGCTGCCTTCCAGAGCCTTCAGATCCCGTTTATCTCACAGAGCGATGTTCACTACGCATTTGCCGAAGCTATCCTTGCTGGTAGACCCGATAGCAACCGTTGCTTCGAGTTCGTCGTGGGCATTGATCGCATCAAGAAGCAACTGGACATTGACGAGCGACCGGCATGGCTTACCGACCCTCGTTGCTCGCACTTGACACCCTCGACGATTGTTCAAGAAGAAGCGAGGATCAAGAGCAGCTCCAGCCAAGGCAATATCAAGCAGCTCATTGAGGCAGTGGATACGGAAGATCAAGCTCTCCCGATCCTGCAAGATGCTTGTTGTGCGAAGTTGGAATCTATGATGCAGCTGCCTGCTGGGAGTGTGGACATAAATCTATCCTTGATCGACCTCGGTATTGATTCCTTAGTAGCGGTTGAGATTCGGACATGGTTCTTGAAAGAGCTAGGCACAGATATTCCAGTGCTCAAGATCTTGGGTGGAGACTCTGTTGCTCTGATTTGCACAACTGCGGCAAAGCAGGTTTTAGCCAGGAAGATGGACGCTGTACGAAAATCCGTGCCCGAACCCGAGCTTGTTGAGGACCCTACAGACGCCAGCTCAGGACCGCGTGACTCAGATCAAAGCAGCTCCACAGCAGGGGACACCCCTGATACTGGTCTGAGCAGTGCCAGCAGCGAAGTCGACCTCAAGCTTGACCCTGAGCCGAAGAGCGAGGATGGTGCGAGCAGGGAAACCCCTTTTGAT
This sequence comes from Aspergillus hancockii, assembly GCA_001696595.2. NCBI lineage: Eukaryota > Fungi > Ascomycota > Eurotiomycetes > Eurotiales > Aspergillaceae > Aspergillus > Aspergillus hancockii. Next base: position 150,557 of record MBFL02000017.1, on the reverse strand, counting down.
CCCGTGAAGACCGTCGCTGATGACTTGGGCAGGAATATTATACAAGAGGAAAGGATGTCAGGAGCCCAGTCCCGCATCTGGATACTCTCAAAATACCTCAAAACCCCCACAGCTTACAATTTAATGTTCTTATTTGAGCTGAGCGGCAATTTGGATATCTGGAGACTGAAGAGTGCTCTGACGATGACTATGCAACATCACGAATCCTTTCGAACATGTTTCTATGCCCGAAAAGAAGATGGTCAACCTATGCAAGGTATACTTTCGTCACCAGTCAGCCGTTTCAAACACATTCAAGGAGCCACCGATCAGATTGTTGCAACTGAGGTGGCGGCCTCCAAAACAAAAAAATGGGATATTGAAAATGGAGAGACATTGGGAGTTACAGTTCTTTCACGGAGCCCTGAGGCGCATGTTATAATCTTCGCTTACCACCATATCATTATGGATGCTGCTGGTTGGCGTATCTTTCTTCAAGATTTGAACTCGGCATACCAGATGCGACCTCTTAAACACCGAGGTGGGACCTATATCGACTACACGACCAAACAACTACGTGGCGAGGAATCGGGTCTTTTCAAAGCTCAACTCCGGTACTGGCAGCGGGAATACGAATCTCTTCCTCAAGTGCTTCCCCTCATGCCGATGGCTAAAGTCAGAGTTCGGCCAAGTGTGCAGACATTCAAAACCCACTATGCATGGCGAGAGATCGATTCAGCTCTTTCCTTGAAAATGAGAAAAACGTGTCAAACCATTCATGTAACAGCATTCCATTTCCATCTCGCGGTGATCCAAGTCCTACTAGCTCGGTTTCTGCACATCGAAGATATTTGTATCGGTGTAGCGGACGCCAACCGCGTGGACGATGATTTTGCAGAGACCATCGGGTTCTTTATGAACTTGCTCCCAGTCCGCTTTCAAGTGTCCGAGGATCTCAATCTTTCCCAAGTGGCTCGAAACACAGGAGGCAGAGTACTCGCTGCACTAGACAACTCAGCAGTGCCTTTCAATATGATACTAGACAGTTTAAAGGTGCCTCGATCTTCTTCCCATACACCATTGTTCCAAGTTGCCGTCAACTACCGCAATGGTTCAGTGAGAGAGGTGCCCTTGGGCGGGAATATCATGACAATGACTGATGTCCAAGATGCAAAGAATCCCTATGATATCAGCTTCGGTATTGTCGAATTAGGTCCAGGGACTTCAATGGTTGAATTAACATTCCAAGAGTCTCTCTTCGACCTCCCAGCATGTCATTCTATCCTAGACACTTATGAGCGGTTGTTGGAAGTGTTTGCAACCAACCCGAACTGCCTCGTGAAGGATTGTGAGATTATCGACCCTGAAGATGTGTCTAGGGCGTTGGATCTGGGACGTGGTCCGCAAACTCAGTTCTCCTGGCCTGTCACAATATCGGAGAGGATTTTGGATATATGTGAGGCACACGCGGAGAAATCCGCCATCGAGGACAGGTCGAATACGCTCACGTATGCGACAATGAAGACCCGAATGAACGCGATAGCAGCCGCAATTCAAGATGCCGGATGTGGCCCTGGATCTCGAATTGCGGTTCTGTGTGAACCGTCCGCGGACTTCATCACTTCCTTGCTAGCCATCCTCCACATCGGTGGCGTTTATGTACCCCTAGATGTAAGTCTTCCCCGGGCAAGACACGAGGTCATTGTGCAGAGTAGCACGCCTTCCCTACTTCTCTGTCATAAAGGCACAGAAAAACCAGCCGACAACCTCGCTTCAAAATTCCGCTTCCCCAAAATAAGCGTCGATGGGACGAATGATGCCAGTCACGCTCTTCCCTGCGCAGCGGACGCAACTTCTCCTGCGATCCTACTCTTCACAAGCGGCTCTACCGGGAAGCCTAAGGGCGTCATTCTGTCTCAGGCGAACCTAGTGAATTTCCTTGCTCTTAAAACAGAGGCACTAGGCTTAGTCCAAGCATCCGAATCCGTCCTTCAGCAAAGTTCGCTAGGATTCGACATGTCTTTGGTACAGACATTCTGCGCTCTTGCAAATGGAGGAACTTTAGTGATAGTGCCACAAGAAGCACGGCGAGATCCAATTGATATAACCCGATTGATACTGCAGCACCGCGTTACCCTCACTATAGCCACTCCGTCCGAGTATACCACGTGGCTACGATACGGAGCTGGGTCTCTGGACCAATGCTCATCATGGCGTCACGTCTGTATGGGTGGTGAAACAGTTCCTAGTCAATTGATTCGTGAATTCAAACGACTTGCAGTTCCGGGCTTAACTTTAACCAATTGCTATGGCCCAACAGAAGTTACCGCTGCCGCAACTTTCCGCACAATTTCTTTCGACTCGGAAGTCGAACCGGATGGCCAGATTACGGTCGGAAAAGCATTGCCAAATTACTCGATCTCCATCCTCGATCCAAATGGCCTTCCGCTTCCAGTCGGATACAAAGGAGAGATCTGCATTGGCGGCGCTGGTGTAGCGCTAGGGTATCTCGACCTTCCGGTAGAGACAGCTCAAAAATTCATTCCAAATGTTAATGGGTCATTCAGTACATATCGCACTGGGGACTTGGGACGACTGACTCCTGACGGGACATTCATATTCATGGGGCGACTTGATGGAGATACGCAGATCAAGCTCCGCGGAATTCGCATGGAACTGGCCGAGATAGAAGCGGCCTTGTTAAGTGCTTCAATGGGCTCGCTGTTGAATGTCGTGGTTACTGTCCGCGGCGACATCCTCATCGCACACGCTCTCTTAACTCCTGGTTTCGAGATGGGAGACACTGACATCCAACAAGTCCTGAATCGTCTTCCTCTCCCGCAGTACATGCATCCCGCTCGGATGTTTCTTGTTGACGACCTTCCTACGACCTCGAATGGCAAGATTGATCGCCGAGCGGTTGGAAATCTACCGCTTCCAGAGGATCTACCCGCTGTCTCACATGCTGAAGCGAAGTTAAGTCTCAGGGAGGGCGAGCTGAGACTCTTGTGGGAGAAGGTTTTAATAGGGAAGCATAACTTAAACCCGGACTCGGATTTCTTTCTCGAGGGAGGTAACTCGGTTCAGTTGATCAAGCTGCAGCATGCTGTCAAGGAGGCGATGGGGGTAGCAATATCAACCCGGGACCTTTACCAGGCCTGTACTCTTCGCCGTATGGCGGCATGTATCGACTCCCAGCGAAAAGATCAAGTCCCTGATGATGAGATGATCGACTGGACACGAGAAACAGCGGTCACAGGCGAGGCATTATTGACAGCTCAGAAAGCTGTGGCCAGAAGGAAGGGTATTAAGAGAGAGGGAATAGAGGTTCTACTGACGGGCGCAACAAGTTTCTTAGGAGGTGCTATCCTCGATGGATTGATCCAAAATCCCACCGTCTCCGCGATCCATTGTGTCGCAGTCCTCCCTGACGAACAAGCCCAATTTCCGACATCTGAGAAAGTGCTCCGCTATACAGGTGGTCTCTCATCGCCCACGCTGGGTCTCAGTCAGGACGAATGTGCCGAACTGCAGTCCTGCATCGATGTTATTCTCCACGCTGGAGCCAGTGGCCATTGCCTTAACAATTATTCCTCGGTCCGAGCACCCAATCTTCATTCCACCCGGTTCTTAGCCTCGCTTGCCGTGCCAGTATCTATCCCCCTCCTCTATGTATCTTCCAACCGGGTGACATTGCTCTCCGGCGAGACAAGTTTGCCCCCGGTCTCAGTGGCCTCCTACCCTCCGCCCCGCACAGGAGCCGAAGGTTTCACAGCATCCAAATGGGCTAGTGAATGCTTTTTGGAGAATCTTGCCCGTCACAGCAACCTCCCTATCGAGATCCATCGGCCTTGCGTAGTCATCGGAGACAGCGCACCAAATTCCGACGCCCTAAACGCTATCTTGCGATATTCTCTGCTTATGAAGTCCGTTCCCCGCTATGAGAAGATGGAAGGGTATTTTGATTTCAAGAAAGTGGAAGAGGTGGCCAGCGAAGTGGCTTCAGCTGTGGTGGCCCTAGCAACACGTCCGCTCCAGCAAGGACGCGATGCTGGGGTTCGTTTCCGCCACCATTCAGGTCAGGTCAAGGTATCTATTGAAAACATACGGGAACATATGGAGGGAATCCACGGACACGCGTTTGCGCAAGATGATATCCAGGATTGGATCCACAAGGCTGTAGAAGCAGGCATTGATCCACTGATTGCCACTTACCTGGAGAGCTTGATCGAAGGCGGCAACACCCTTCGGTTCCCCTATTTGGGGGAGATGGCGAAGTAATGTACCGTTTTTCCTTATGTAGATTATGACATATACTTAGGTTGTATCGCATAGAGTAGAATTTGAGAGTGAAAAATGACTTGTTTGGAACGATTTCGTTTGTTTTCCTCCCCGCGAACAAGCAGTTTAGATTCTACAGAAGCCTTTCTTATGACCATCTTTAGGTTTAAAGAACTGGACAATATGATTTTAGCTTGCCATATACTTAAGGGTGTAATACATTAAATGGATGGTGCTCTAGGTAGGTTATCTATATTTAGTCCTACGGTTTTGGGAGTCAGTATAACGCTCCCTTGGAAGGGTCAAACGTACCGGATTTTCTAGATAGCTCGAACACCTATATATATATATATATATATATTCCTTTTCTAAATTGACACTAATATTGGCTTTAATTTACGAGGCAAGAAATAAAACCAACTTAATTAAAATAGTCCGGGCCTTGCCTTATCAATCTCAGATGCCACAAACGAATGCAATTTGTTCGATATATATTTCAATAACGTATGCACATTGGGGCAAAATTTTTCTCCGGCATCATCCATCTTTAGGCATAGCTCTTCTAAAACCAATATCTGTTGACTAAATATAACTAAATGCAACACATGCAAGTAGAATGAAGATCATCTCCTTGACTCCAAAATCTCCACACTTCCGTCCTCCCTTGATCCTTCCAACTGCAACGCCTGGGACGTGACAAAGTATCTCAGCCCTAGAGCTTTCATGCGTCCAAAGAACTTCAGCAATGGCATCGTTTCCAGCCCCATGCCTCCTCGCTGCGCCTTTAGGAACGCCTGCATCTCGGATATATCAATACGAAGAGGACATTCATGGTGCCAGAACCTGGCCTCTGGGGTATCGACCGGCGCGTACAATGCCGCCGCCAGTTGGCCCGCTGCGATTTCCACCGGCGCCATGTCGAAATGACCGCGAATCCCGGTGAAATCAGGCATCAGGGACATCCCGTCTACAAATTTGAGGAAATGCTCCAATGCTGCCGTCACAGTGGCTTCGGGAGTTGGGGTCGAATCCGGCACGAAGCGATGGATTAAGACTGGAACAGCCAGATCCGATGCTGCTCGCTCGAGGAGTTGCTCGGATGCCCATCGACTTGCCACATAACCATTCGAGCCATCTAGAGAAGGTGGATCCACTCTAGAGGCCGCGTTTAAGGCTCCAGGAGGTAATACGCCGGCGGTAGAAACGTAATGAATCGGTACGCGGCGAGCTGCGGCCATGCGGATCAACTGCTTGGTAGGAAGTACGTTGCTCGGGCGCAGGAGATGATAGTTGTCCCAGAAGGAGCGGATTGCCGCCATGTGCAGAATCGAATCGACATTGCCTGCGAGTGTCATGAAGATGTCCTCTCCCAGACCAAGCCAAGGCTCACAGAGGTCGCCTCGGTGCAGAATGATTTTGGGTGACGAAACGGCCAGCTGACGGGGGTTGCCAACCGGCTTGTCTCGCAGGCCAATGCAGTGAATCTGGACGATGTTGGGGCTTGCAATGAGCTGCTCGAGAATGTGTTTTCCGAGGAAGCCACCTGCGCCAGTAATGAGTACTATTCTGTCGGTGCTCCGGACCGAAAGACCCCCAACATTTCCGGGCAAGGTTAGGTCTGGTAGAGCGGTTTCCTGCTCCCAGTCGATCTCGCGGACACGGGCCGTGCTCTCTTCGATACGTTGTGCCATATCGCGGAGGGTGCTGGCATCCAGAAGATTGACAAGGCGAAGAGTCACGTTGAAGACATGGGTGATACGCGATTGCAACCGAACTGCGAGCAAAGAGTTGCCTCCGATGGCGAAAAAGCTCGTCGACGGAGTGATGCTAAGGCCTAACTCCTTGCTCTTTAGGACTTCTTCCCATACCCGGCGTAGCTGGATCATTGTCACTGACAACTCCTCGCTCGATTCGTCCTCCGCCTTCGTGGTCGTCGACGAAACGGGAAGAGGCATGGCCTTGAGCGCCTTGCGGTCGACCTTGGAGTGGTTGCTAAGCGGCATGCGGTCCAGGGGAATTGCGCTCACGGGGACCATATACTGAGGGACCGGGAGGTTTCGAAGTAGCTGCTGCAAGAATGATGCGGTATCGGAGATGTTGTGTTGGGGAGCGAACACGACATGCGCGACTAAAAGTGGAGGATCACCATCCCGGAGGGTAACGATCGCTTCTTTCAGCGCGCCTTCTGCAGCGGCTACGATGTTACTCTCGATATCACCGAGCTCGATGCGGAGTCCCCTTATCTTGACCTGTGTGTCGCCTGCCACACGGTGGTGGAAGACCATCGCACCATCCTCTTGAAGATGCGCAATGTCGCCCGTGCGATACATCTGCGTCCAGCCCTGTGCAATATACTCGGGCGTCGCATACGGATCTGGCACAAAATGTTCATCTGTCAGAGCCTGGTTGTCGAGGTATCCCAGGGAAACACCAGCGCCGCCGATCCATAGTTCACCTGGCATGCCGACAGGAACAGGCTGGCGCTGCTCATCCAGGATGTATGCCACGTAGTTGGGCAAAGAGTAGCCGCAAGGTATGCGACCTAGAGGTGGTGGATCACGATATGCAACCTCCATCTTGGTGGAAGAAATGGAGATCTCTGTTGGACCATAGGAATTGAAGAAGCGGAGTCCAGGTAAGTCGAGTGCAGCCAGCGCCTGGATAAGTGTGCCGGTAAGTGGTTCACCACCACCAAAGGCGAAGCGCCAGCTGGAAGCTTTCAAGTTGTCCTGGCCATAGTCGAGCCAGAGCGAGTATTCGGCCGGCGTGGCCTTGGTATACGTGATTCCTTCGTCCCGGATAATCTTGGTGACTTCAATGGGATCGCCGCGCTTGCTCCAGGGTACAATATAGACGCTACCTCCGTTGACCAGGCCGGTGTACATCTGATCCGAAGAGTGGTTGAAGGTAAAGGCACTTTGCTGGAGCACTCGCTCTGATCGAAGGCCCCACATCGTCGTGTAGCCTTCAATTTCGTTGCGCAGCCCAGAGTGCTTGACAATGATGCCCTTTGGCTTGCCCGTCGAACCGCTAGTGTATAGGATTGCGGCAACGGCGTCAGGATGGGCCGAGTTAGGCACGGGCGATGAAGACTTGGAGGGAACACGCGTTACATTCACGACATGGCTATCGGTGACATTAACCTGTGGCACGTTGTGAAGGGTGGTGTCATCCACGAGTATCGCAGCTGGCTTGCAACTGGCGGCGACGTCTGCCAGTCGTGGTAGCGGGTTGCGAAGATCCAGCGGAACATAAACGGCACCAAGACGCATGATGGCAAGCATTGAGCACGGCCAATCTGCTGTCGCATCTTCAAAAACGAGAACGCAGGAGCCTTTGCTGACTCCAGCCTGCTGCAGGGCCTCTGAAATGGCTTCAATTCGGTCGTGCATTGCGCCGTATGTGAGAACAGTGCCGTGTCCGTCCTTCAATGCTACCTTGTCCTTGACTTCCTCTGCAACTTGGTCGATGCGATGCGGCAGTGTCCCCCCCGGCCAGCTGGACGTTAGGCTCGGTCCTAAGTGTACACACATGTCAGGATACTACTCTTTTCTCCAGGATCGGAAGAGTGGTACTTACCTCGACCCACATCCAGAGCGCGCTTGAGCTCCCCCTCGCTGAATAGAGCCGGGTCCTCTAGTTTCAAGGAGGTATTACTGGCAAAGGCTTCAAGCAGATGGACGTAGCTATTCAACAACAGTTGGGCCGCGGTTTTGTCGTACAAGGCAGCCTGGGTTCGGAACAAAATGCGGGCGCTATCTGGCGCATCGGTGACATCAAGTGTCATATCGTAGGCAGTACGCCCAGGAGAGAGCTCCAGGATCTCAAACTGGGTATTGCCGAATGGCTGTTTCCAGTGTGTTCCTTGACGGTAGTCGAAGAATGCCTGGAAGAATGGGCTGTATGATGACGATCGGGGAATATTGAGTTCCCGAAGGAGGACATCGAAGGGCACACTAGAATTTGCTAGCGCACTGTACGCCTTGGTTCGGGCCTCGGCCACAGATTGATGGAAGGGCTGCGTAATGTCACGCTTGAAACGGAGTGTGAGGAGGTTAAGCAGCAGGCCCACAGCACCAATAGCATCCTGGTCAGTACGGTTGGCATCGGCAATACCGATAGTCAGGTCATCGACACCAGTGAAGCGCATGAGCATGGCCTTGAATACCGCCAGATAGAAATGGAAGGTCGTGGATTGGTTGGCCTTGGACACATCTCGAATACGGGACATCAAGGCGGGTTCAAGATCGCATTCAACCTGGTAGACCTGGAAAGCTTTCGTCGGCATCCGAGAGCTAACCTGAGCCATGGGGAGTAGAGGGAGGACAGGGTGTTGTCCCTCGGGGAACTCGCTGCGCCAGTATGCGATTTCTTGATCAAAAGCTCCATTCTCGAAGGCTACGCACTGGCGGCGAGCGAGGTCCGGAAGCTGGAAGGGTGGAGGGCCCAGAGGCTGCCGCTGGTAGGCTTTTTCGAGATCAGCGAGGAAGTTTTGTACACTGACACCGTCCATGAGAATGTGATGGTAGTTGACAAGGAGGTAATGCTCCGTCGGGGAGAGCGTCAGTAGGATTAGACGCAGTAATCTGCCGCTCTCCAAGTCAAAGGGAATGGCTTTCATCGCCGCATACTCGACCTGGACGTCCCCAAAACAGTTGATCTTCTTCCGTTCTAATCGCACCAAGGAACTCGGCAGGATCTTTTGGTAAGCTAGATCGGCTTCTGTTTCGTCCGCCACAAAGCACGTCCGACACGACTCGTGCCGGGTGGTGACTAGACGAACGGCTCGCTCCAGATCGCCAATGCGCAGATTGCCCGTGACACGGTAGTAAAACGCGACGTTGAAAGTTGTCTGATCCTCAATCAACAGTCTCAAAAACCAAAAGCGGGATTGTGGAAAGGAGATGAGCTCGCTCCGCAGGTAGGATGATTCGGACGGCCGTACCGACTTCTCTTGACGTACTTTGTCGGCAAGTCCTGCCAGGTCAAGGTTTGAAGGTGCCTTTGAGATTGATGTGGTGGGAGTATCAATTGGAGACCGACTCCCAGACGATGTCCCAGTCGACGGTGCCTCGGATCCACCACTCAGCGAGCCTGGTTTAGAGACAGGAGGCTTGGACTCTGGTGATGTTTTTGGGGTTAACTTGAGCGGCTTTGCTGACCCATGCGAGCCCAGACGTGGTAGGAAGTTGTCTGGAAGCTTCTCCAGAACTTCCTGGCACAACACAGTCACGGAGCCACCACCCAGCACCTTCAACACAGGCATGTCCGTCTTGAGCTCTTTCAGAAACCAGCCTCGTACCTCTACGGCAACCAGGGAGTCAATGCCAAATTCGACCAGGGGAATGTTGTAATCCACAGTCTCTCCCTCAGCTCGTCGGGAGATCATAGCCAGCTTGGCCGCGAAACAAGCTTAGAATCCTTGTTAGCACTATAGAGCCAATACATCGAGAGTGCGTTAATCTACCTTTCAAAACCTCCAGCGCTTCCTCCTTTGTTACCACCTCTGTAAGCTGTTCGCGCACAGGAAGGCTACTCTTCTTACCGTCAGCGTTAGAGTCTTCAGTGCGAGCCTCGATGATCACTTTGTGGGAAAGGCGGGAGTCGTCAAACCAAGGAACACGGGTATCGTCGGTCTCTCGGGCTGTCCGGCAGCCTGTGGTTACAATTGGACTTGCAGTTGAATTTGGGTAGCCCGCTAGGATTGCCTCTGCAAACAGTTGATGCAAGTCGGCCTCCGAAATAGCCATGAAACCACAGCGGATGAGTTGTTCTCGAACTGTGTCACCGGCTCGTTCGACAAACCCAATACCAGCAACGCGGCCAATATCCAGCGATGTACCGGCCAGGCCACGCTTCCTGCGTTGGCTCACCAGGCCGGTCATATAGGCGTTTGCGGCCGTGTAGTTGGATTGGCCACTGTTTCCGATGACGCTCGTGAGAGATGAGAACACGATGAAGAAGTCAAGTTTAGAGTCGCTGAACACTTCATCGAGGTACCTCGTTCCGTCAATCTTGGGCTTTAAGACGTTCTCCATCATCTCAAATGACATTTCTGAAAAGGCTGCATCGTGGAACAAGGCCGCGCCATTGGTGACTCCTGCGATGGGCGGGCATGTATCCCTGATCTTAGCTACGACCCTCGCCAAATCCAGCTTGTTGGTGATATCCCTGTGCAGAATCAGTAGATGGACATTTCAAGTTCTGAATATGTTTAATAAGGATGCATGCTTACATAGCGTAAAACCTGACTGTCGTGCCAGCCTTCTTCATCGACGCCTGCCACTTATCATCGGACTTGCAGCTACGGCTGGTCAAGCATACGTAGCCAGCTCCATTCCGAGACATCCACTCGCAAATCGATCTACCGAGCGCTCCAGAAAGACCAACAAGAAGGTAGGTCTTATTCCGCGAAAATAGACGCTTAGCGTTAACGGGTTGCACCGTCACTGGGACAGTTTCGTCTAAGGTCCAATCGACGATAGTCAATGGACCCCAGGAGATGGAGACTTCGCTTAATCGACAAGCATTAACTGTTCCGTTTGCAGCCGTCTTGTTAAATCCTGTCATCTGGACATGTGTCACAGCCTCCTGTAGCCTGGAGTGGATGGCATGGTTGGCGCTGGACAATTGCAGCGACCGTGAACGGAACAGATCGGACTGAATAATCTCTCTGCATCCGGCCGGTAAGGATTCACGAATTCTGACGCTGGTACCCTTGCCTTCATCGTTTGTAGCCAGATCAAGGAAATGTGTAAGAGTTGCAGGCAAGTGCTTCTCGATCACGTGGGACGGGCTCCAAGCGTTCAACTGTATCCAAGACGGGTGCGTCTCGGGCTTTGTCGTGCTGAAGGTAACAGTAATGTTCTTGGCAGCTGCCTGTCTTGCCAACGCGTTGGAAAAGACCTTGTCTAGGTCAGGCTCATGGACGAGGACGTTGCTCCATTGAGGAACGTTCGAAAGGAGCGATGCGGCCAGAAGCTCGCTCCCAACAGCAGCGAGGAATTCAGACTCCTGCCCAGGAGAAATATCTATGGATTGGGTGATAGTCGTGATAGCCTTGGAGGAGTTCGTCTCAGCGAGCAAGATAACTGCTTTGCCTGTAGCTGGCTCCGTACCAACTTGAAGGAACAAGAAGGCCTCAGGGCCAACATTTATAGCAGATAGGACGGAATGGCTCACGTGGACGCACACCAAACTATCTTCTAGAGTCTGTGGCACCGGCTCTTCTCGCAAGACCAGTGCCATATCACTTGCCTGAGATATGTAGACTGTTGTACTCTGAGGATCCACCTCCTTAGTAACTGGGCGGCGCAAAGAGTTAATCCGTTCATTCTGCTCAGCGACGGGAAGAATGCGAGGAACCATAAGTTGGCCATTTTCCAGGTACAACTCGAGCTCCTTTGACCAGAGCAGTTCCCGCTGCAGAGTGCCGTTCGCGTCCCACTCCTCCAGCACAGCCAGGCGCAGGACAGCTTCAGTGATCAGTCGAGAAGCACCAGCTCCAGCCGTGGCCAAGTCAAGGAACTGGAGAGACAAATGCGACATTTCAGCGGCGATGGTCCGGCCAAATCCAAGGCTGGCGTTGTGGTAGGGCTCGTCCGTCCGGGCACCTTCGATAACCCACAGTACGTTACTCGCGAGTTCGAAGAGACACTTCAGCCCTTCCATGGTTGCGTCTGTCAGACCTTTGAATATGGGCCCATCTAGGTCCACTAGGTTAATGAACGTAGTCATTGGAGAGATCTCATCATCATCAGTGGGCAGGCCTTCGAGAATGGTGACCTTAGCGCAAAGTGGGCTGACCAGTTCTGAGATCTCTTCGGCCAACCGAATCGTTTTCAAGGACCGGTTCCCTAGGATAACGAGTTCATCTAGGAAAGCAGGTGAGGTAACTGAGAGTGGCTTGCGTAGGAAACTAATGCGATCGTCGACGGCCTGGGAGACAACGACGGAGAACGGCCATGCCACCGCGTCGATTTCTGGCACCATGGTATCAATACCTGAGAATCCGTTATTGCGCAGAGCAGTGTGCCATTTGGAAGTCCTCATTGAGCCTTTCTTCCGACCACTCTCGTCACTACCAGTCCACCACTCGCGCAATCCGCCCATCATCGCCAGAGTACGAATTGGCCGATCGCTGGTGATGCCAGACGCCAGGAGAAAGCCGCCGGGTTTTAGAAGACGACGGACGTTTGCCAATGTCTTCTCGGGTGACGAGGTAGCATGCAACGCGTTGGATGCAATAACCACGTCGTATGAGTGTTCGTCGAAGTCCTGAGAGGAAGGTGCTTGCTCTGGGTCGAGAACCTTGAACGTCATCTTTTGCCCCAATGCCTGTAATTGCTCTGCAGCCTTTTCCACAAGATCTGCTGAACGATCGGTATAGGTGAAGGAGGCGAATGTGCCATCCATCGATTCCAAGACCTTCTGGGTTGCATGCCCAGCACGAGCATCTGTTGATAATATCATCGTGAGCGCAGTTTTTCATGTAGTCCCGTCGTCGTGTGTACTTACCTATCTCTAGTACTTTCAGATGCGGGTATCGGTGTGTGATCTGCTTCATTATCCTGGCCAAGAAGATGTTGTACTGGGCGAACCCAAGACCGTTGCTATATAGTTGACCTTGTATATCCTGCATTGTATGTTCCAGAGCGGTAGAGCTTCCTCGCACGACTGCAGGCATATTCTCTCCAATAGTGCGAATCAGCTTGAGATCAACATTCTCCGGGTATCTAAGTATGCTTCAGTAAATGCCTAACCTTAGAGTTCCAGAGGTTGCGTCTACAAACCGGTTTAGCAGCGACTTGATCGTGTCATCATTGTCCGTACCCCATTCCTTCTTGACAGAAGGAGATCGGTTCCTATCACTGGTTAGCAACAGTTGATTCATCGCGTCCCGCAGATATTGATAGTGTTTCTCGCCCATTTCCCATTCGTCATCTGCGATTTCGAAGTTCCACTTTCGAAAGTAGTAGTACGCGACTCGGTCACATAACTCAGCAATCTCCGTCTCTTCGACAGAGGGTCGATCATTTCCGATAGCCGCGCACCCGTCCGGCACGGCCACCTCATATTTGGTAGTCGAGAACATGGGCCGGTCGTCGGCCGCGGTCGCAGGGGAGAAAGGCTTCATCACCAGATCCTCTACCTGAAGCAGTGTCTCCTGGCCGTTTTCGTCGAAGACGTCGATGCTACTGCGGATGCATATCCCGTCCGGTGCATGTAGCACGGCCGACAGGGGCAACTGGGTTGAGGAGGTTGGCAGCGACGCGCATAGCTCTGGGTTGACTCGAATGCGCTTTATCGCCGTGGGGACATGCAAGGACCAGAGTTGCTCGTCACCAGGGGCTGACTGTGCCAGGAAGGATGCTTGGAATGCGACATCGAGCATGGTTGGATGAACCATCAAGAGATTATCGTCGTCATTATAGCCATAAGTGGACAAGACAGCTGAGCCATGATCTAACCTCCTCTTGGTGGAGGTCAAGGTCCTGAAGGGGCCATTGTATCCATAGCCCAAATCAAGAAGGGATTCGTAGAAACCATCGCTGTCGACTCCTGTCATGTCGGTTATGTCCAACGGGGAGGACGACAGCGTGGAGAAGGACGGCTCGCCGTAAACGATTTTGACCTTGCCACTCGACACCAAATCCATGCCCATGGCCCCCGTGTTGGGGCATGCATAGACGGCAAAGTCCGCGGTCTGCGACTTCACACTCGGACCACCGGCGGATATGCCGGTCAAGGTGACCAGAGTTTCAACTGCAAAGTTCGCGCCGTCGTTAAACGTGATAGCTTTGTCGATAGTGAGGTCCTGCACTTCGAAGACTTTGACGCTCCTGTTTCCAGCTAGGGACTGACTGGCTTCTAGAGCCATTGCCACATATCCAGCAGCGGGAAAGACTGTCTGCCCTTGTAGCTGATGTCCACCTAGCCAGGGGATTTCGCTCGTCTTTAAGAAGTTTGTCCAACGGAGATCGCGGTCGGTATTATTCGGTGACGGAGCGCCCAGAAGCTCATGGAAAGCGGCTCCTCTCACGCGCATCTTCTTAGCCTTCCGCGATTCGTGCCAGTGAACCTGGCTATGATTCCATGGGTACGATGGGAGAGCAACGGCCAGCTGCGGTAATGATCCTGGTGAGACTAGATTCTGGTAAGCTTGAAAGTCCACCGCGCCCGGCCCAAAGGTTATCCATAGAAAGCCCAAAGCGTCAGAAAAGGCTTCGACATCGTTATAACCGCGACTCAAGACACCGGTGTACGGGAGCGATTGTTCGACGTCTGAGAGGTTTTGCGACACTGGCCCCTTCAAAGCCGGGTGTGGGCCAACCTCCACGGCCATGTTCAGCTCTTCAGCCGTTGCCGCGCTCCTAATAGCGTCTGCGAAGAGGACAGCGCCGACCATATTGTCTCTCCAGTACAGGTCGGAAAGGTCAGACGTAGGTTCCATTCGTTCACCAGGTCTGACACTAGAGTACCAGGTGCAAGACTTGGAGGGATTCGGATTCACTTGGATGTCACAAGCTCGCAAGGAATTGACATACGGTTCACTGCACGGGATCATGTGGTGAGAGTGATATGCCGTATCAACCAGGAGCTTTCGAGCGAATTTTTTCTCTTCGTCGAAGACCCGCTTGGCATGGTCAATGCCATCCAAATCCCCGGAGAGAGTCACACTGGCCCCTGAATTGTGCGCAGCAATCTTGACCCGTCCTTTGAATGCTGGAAGGTCCAGCAATTCTTGCGCATCTTCCCACGAGGTACCAACTGCCAACATGGCGCCTTTCTGTTGCTTCGGCCCTTGAGCGTGTTTCGCATGAACACCTCTATAGTAAGCGATGCGGACTGCATCGTGGGCGGAAATAAAGCCCGCCGCATAAGCGGCGCCTATCTCGCCAGATGAATGACCGAGAACTGCTTGGAATGTGATGCCTGCACTCCGTAGTAGATCAACCAAGACCACTTGAATGGCCGTACAGAGCGGCTGCGATAGGGCAGCTTCACTAAGACGTGAAGACTCTTTTCCAGCGCACAGCTCGTCGGCAATCTTCCATGATGGACGATCAAGCTCTGGGAGAGTAGCAAGCGCATCATCAAGTTCTTCGATCTTTTGGCGGACCAAGGCAGAGGATCTGATTAAATGGGCACCCATGGTCGCCCATTGAGCTCCTTGACCAGTGAATACCCCCAACAGGCGGGGTTTGGCTGGTGTTGACCGCACCCCAACCTTCGTTCCCGGCGTGCTCTTAGCTTGTTCGAGCTTGTTGTCAATCTTGGTGATCAAGCTCTCCACCGTGGATGCCGAGATCGCTGTCTTGACGGAAAGGGCTGACCGGCGAGACTGCAGCGTCCAGGCCAAGTTATGAAGATTGACCTCGTCCCCTGCTTGCAAAAAGCTCGAATAATTCTGCAGGAGCACCACTAGGGACTCTTCGCTCGCAGCTGAGAAAGTGAACGGTGTGAAAGGGGCGACTTTGTTTGCCACAGAGTCGCCCATTCTTCCTGTTAACTTAACGGGTTGATAACTCTCCACGATCGCGTGCCCATTTGTGCCTCCGAAACCTAGTGAAGAGTATGTTAGAACCCGTACATGTATCTTTTCCTGTCTTCCATTCTTTCATAATTTATATAGTAAGCAAGCGTGGCGGTACGTACCGAAGCTATTGACACTGGCTCGTCGTGGAACTCCATCAGGTAACGACGGCCACGGGATCGCGGCGGTGGGAACATGCAGATGATTATAGTACTGTTGGACATCGGGGTTCAGACGATTGAGGAGCATGTTCGGGGGAATGGTGCTGTTTCGAATTGCCAGAGCTGCCTTGAGTACGCCCGCTAGGCCGGCGGTGCCCTCTGTGTGGCCGATGATGGTTTTGATCGACCCGACATAGAGGGGATTTCCATTCAAAGCTGGACCATGAAACGCGCTTTTGATTGCGGAGGCTTCACGGGGATCGCCGACCTTTGTGCCTGTACCATGAGCCTCGAAATATTGCGGTCGGTCGTGCGGGTCAGAGATGTCCAAGCCGGCGCGAGAGTATGTGCCCCGGATGAGTGCGGCCTGCGCCTCGGAGCTAGGAACCGTTAAACCTGTGGACTTCCCATCTTGATTCACGCCAGTCTCCCGGATGAGACACTCAATCTCGTCACCGTCGGCGATAGCATCGCTCATCTTCTTCAATACAAGTGCGGCAATTCCATCGCCTCGCGCGTATCCATTCGCATCAGCATCCCACATACGCGAACGGCCCGTCGGGGAAAGTAAATTCATTTTGCTCTCGCTCACAAATTGCTCTAGTCGCTAGCTATCAGTCACGGTGGCCGTTCTCTTTTCAACCATGGGCAGACTCACCAGGCCCAAGAAGGAGCTCTGTGCCACCGGCCACAGCCACGCGCGATTCACCGGCTCGGAGCGATTGCACGCACTGATGCAAGGCCACCATGCTCGAGGAACAGGCCGTATCAATGGTCATGGATGGCCCATGCCAGTCGAAAAAGTACGAAATGCGATTCGCTAGGATGGCACGCGAACTACCAGTGGCAAAGTAGGTCGGAATGGTATCAATATCACGCATAGCGATGTCATTGTAATCGACGGACATGGTTCCGACAAAGACTGCAGTGTCTGTCCCGCGAAGACTCTCAATCGTGTGGCCACCGGCTTCGAGAGCTTCATACACCACTTCCATCAGTAACCGCTGCTGTGGATCTGTTTTCGTGCGGAAGATTAGCAATGGATTCACCTAGGGCTTTACTCGAGGGGTTCATTTCTAATCCCTGTTCCTCGAAAGACTGTGAAACGCCAGAGAAAGAAATGATCAAATAACTACCGATGGATTCTGCCTCATTAGGGCTGATATTGAAGAAGCCCGCGTCAAATACGCGGAAGTCCTCCTGCAGCATGTATGCACGCTGCACGTTCGTTGTCCCATGATGGGCTCCTTTGGGATGATAATAGCCTTTCAACTCAAAGCGTTCGTCGGGTATCTCTACAGAAACATCCCTAGGTTTCTCTAGGAGTTTCCACAGCGACGATGGGGAACTCGAACCGCCAGGGAAGCGGCAACCGCTACCCACTACGGCGATCGGTTCGGGCTGAGAGGTATGCATGATGTGTTTGATGTTTTGAATATGCTCTGCGAGGTCGAGTGGCAGGATGCCCTGACTCAGGTATCTTATGTCGGAAGCCAACCTCTGAAAACGCCTATACTGCGGGGCCCACTCTTTCCAATCGTATTGCCATCGAAGAATTGGAAGCCGCCGAAAAGTTAATTTGCGCGTGGCTAGAGAATTCGGGTGTTTGAATTACGGTCGTTATCTTCATGCACATTGATTGCAATGGCAGCTCTGGTGGCATAGTAGACTATACTAGAGGAGCGTGAAACTAGATCGCACCCACCAGATTTGCTAGTGGAGTCTGTCTCCAGCGTCAGATAATTTGCGATGCTGTGCCGTAGTCCCTGCTGAAAATGACTCTTCGCTGATATGCATCGATGCGTATAGTTCATACAAGGGTATAAGCTTTCCGCGTCGCAGTCCAGAATGACCCTAATTGTCAAAACCGCCGAATGGGTAAAAAACCACCGAAGTTTTCGCGTTGATCCACAGAATATTCAGCGTTTCACTCTAATGCATTCTAGAATTTTTTATGCTACTGTAGCCATCAACCTGTGTCTTGCGCTAATGCTCGCCCTGAAGGTTTCGTAAAAACGTGATTTTCCCCCTGTATATTTGTTTGGCGTAGAAAACACAGGAAGTTATTTCTAGAAGTACGATTCACCTTACCAACTAGAGTATCGACATTCTTGGACCATCTTTCGCATCCTGAAGTATCTTCCTACATACGGCGGGCTGTGTGTGCCGTTGATAATGGAGTACCTCGAAGACAGAGAGACGAAGCAGCCAATTGCTCTTTGGGGCGCCGCGGCACTGGTAATCATAACTCCTTCGACCGCTTATATTGACTGTCATATTAACCAGAGAATCAGTCACTTTACCTAGTGTGGAAGGCCATCTATGCGGTTTATTTCCATCCGCTGCGGCACATTCCCGGTCCGAAGCTCAATGCCCTCTCCATGATCCCGTATGCGAGGCACATGCTGGCTGGTACAACCGCTGAAAACAGCCTCCAGTTGCATGAGAAATATGGCGAGGTGGTCCGAGTCTCCCCAACTGAGGTGTCCTTCATCTCGGGGGAGACTGCCTTCCCAGACATCTATGGTGTGTTCTCTGGACCGCCACGATAGCAATATCATAACGCTTCTTAGGGTTCCGCACTGGCAAGTTGAAGGGCCGCCCCAACATGGGCAAGGTGAGTACCACGATATTTTAAAGGTCTGGATCAGCCTAACTGTTTTTCGCAGGATCCGGCATGGTACGTCAAACCGAGTAACGGGGTTGCATCCATCTTGCAGGCGAATGATGACGATCACAATAGAGGTAGGTTTCCTTCAAGTGACATTTTGGCTTTCACAACAGGCTAGTCGCCGGCAGCTGACATTGTTTCCTGTGATTGTTGCTAGGTCGTCGTGTCCTAGCCCATGCATTTAGTAATACAGCAGTGGTAGCCCAAGAGCCTTTGGTGCAACGATACGTCGACCAACTCGTCGATAGGTTAAAGGAGGTTGCAACCGCTAATGAGGGCGCCGCGGATATGGTACAATGGTATACCTGGTAATATCCCGCAGTATATGGTGGCGGACTTGGGCGTGCGATTCTAACAAGGAGAAAGGACTACCTTTGATATCGTAGCCGATTTAACATTCGGTAAGTTGGGCACTAGTTTCTGATTCTCAGGTGCCATAAGGAGAATACAAAAACTAATCGCATCCTGCTATTTCCTAGGGGAACCCTTTGGATGTCTGCAGAACCGCACCAGTCATGAAGTCATTCACCTCCTGGAGGAATCTTCCAAGGCGCTGAGGTTGCTCTACATCCTTGCTCACTTCCCCTGGTTAAAATACCTCGGCAAGCTGATCATCGATAACGATGCGATTCGAAAGCGTAAGGAATGGTTGGTGGGTACCCATCCGCATTGAATCACCCCTTTCTTCCCATCAAGTAGCTCTCATTAACGGGAAAGATAGGTTTGGGTCGCGGCCCAGGTGAAGCGCCGCATCGAACGCGAAACCACCCGACCGGACTTTATGGCCTTGATCCTGGCCAATAATCGCGACAAAGGAGCCAAGCTATCGCAGGAGGAAATTGATTCAAACGCATTTTTCCTCATGAACGCTGGTTCCGAGACCACTGCCACGGCGCTCAGCGGCGTGACCTGGCACTTGCTGCGCAACCCTGACGTTCTCCGCAAGCTGCAGGATGAAATTCGCGGCAAGTTTGCCACATATGATGACATTACACTGGCTGCCGTGAATGACACACCGTACTTAATTGCAGTTCTATCCGAGGGCCTGAGAACCTTCCCGCCTGCTGCAGCCGGTTTCGGACGCGTATCGCCCAAGGATGGCGAGTCGATTAGTGGCTATTATATCCCGGAGGGCACAGTGGTCTCGGTAAGTCACTACGCTGCGTATCGCTCGGAGCGCAATTTCAAGGACCCAGACGCCTTCATCCCAGAGAGATGGTCAGTATTCCTTTGCGTCTACCTCCCCTCTTTGTTTTCAGTCAGAGAGCTTCGTAGAGTCCGCGACATTGACAAACTTCTTGTTAGGATGGATGACCCCAACTTTGCCGATGACAAGAGAAATGCATACCAGCCATTCAACTTTGGTCCACGTAGCTGCTTGGGGAAGAACTTGGCGCATGCGGAGATGCGTCTCATTCTCGCCAAGTTGGTCTGGAGTTTCGACATGGAACTGGAAGAAAGAAGTTGGGACTGGATAGACCGTTGCCGGGTGATGAGGTTCTGGGTGAAGCCGGACTTGGCGGTACGGTTGAGGGAGGTAAAAAGAGGATAGGTCTACACTGAACTACTAGATCCCTTAAAGAAGGGCCATGGTGGAAAGAATCAGTAACCAAATTGAGATAATAGAAGTTGTGGCTCGTTATCGCACGAAGATTGTGCCAGAAAGATACTACAGGAAGTAGAGGTGGTGTAGTATAAGTCATAGAATCAGAGTGTCTAGAACCCTTTTCAAACCAAGGCGAGCGCTGATTACACTTACGTGCAGTATGGGATGGGGTCAACTACCATTTTTTTCGTGAAAGAAGAGCTCGTTATTAACATTGATGTCGATGTCGCGACATCAATGTGACAGCATTCGCGACACACTTTCACCATTATGTTACATGTACATAATATACTCTATGAACTACTGACAATAACAGTAGATACTCAATACTTATCCGTAGCAGTGGGTTTCGTTCTTAGCCAATTAAGACAAGATATCTAAGAACCTAATGATTGATTCAAGCACTTCACGAGACCGTAGTATGGTTCTATTCACTCCAAGAAAGAAAGGAAAACGCTCTCATCTGCCTTCGTATGTACACGGTCCTTCTCTCAACACATTTCTCTGTCACATCGCTTAGTTCCCGGTCATGACACCCCAGTCACCTTCCGCCCAGGTTGACTGCATCTTAAAAGTCTCGATTTTCCACAGACCACTGGCGTCATCCTTGATCAGGTCGGCATAGTAGAGACTGCCCGCCAACAGTCGCGGCTGGTCAGGCTGAAGCCCTTTACCGCCTCCGTAGTGCTGTGCGAGCGCCGAGGCCGTTGCGGAGGCCTTGCTGCCACTGTCGGCAATATTGATGCGGATGTTTGTGAGGAAGTGGGTTGTATCCAGCTTGGCAATCACGTCGAAGCAGTCGGTGTGGATGGCGGGTAGGCCCTCGGAGACCCTGCCGTTAATGCCAAAGGTAGCGTTGGATGTAAAGGCCGAATCAAAAAGCGCCGAATCACCGTTGTCTAGGCCGAGGACGCAGCGATAGAGTGCGTCGGCAATGGCATCACGGCCGCTCAGGGCGGGGGACAAAGTGGGGGGTAGAGAAGGAAGGGAGGACATGACGGCTAAGGTAAAAATAAGCTATTCCGCAAAAAGCTTGACTAGAGACTATGTGGTCTTATCTTGTCTGTACGAGGGATAGAGGCCCCTTGGCACCGAAGGATTCGAGGGTTTTATGTATATCATCTGCGACATAATCACGGCGCATCTTTTAACCCCGTGTTATCTCCAGGCGACGGAGTTAGGGCCTACTTCGGACATTAGTTATTAATATGCAGAGTTGATTATGAGCTAGACAAATGCTACTATAGACAAGGATCTTACGTGATGCACACTATGCCTAAGAAAATTGATCCCAAAAAAAAAAAAAAAAAAAAAAAAACCATTCGTAGCAGCTGGTTGTGCGCGAAGCTCATCATTCATCACGGCATCCAACCGGCGACTAGATTAAATTGCAAAACCTCTCTGAGACTTATTTTTAAAATAGAGAGTATCTATTCAATCTACAAAATCAATATCACCTACCAACAGATTACCACATTCCACAAACTTGAATGCTATGTATGCTATGCTACTACTGCATACGGGACACAGTTTAGTAGATTGTCTTCTTCGATTATCATTATTCTGCCTCATAACGCTAGCACCAAACCTGCCACCGAAGATTCATGCCGGTTCATACAATTGTAGTTTCCTCCTTGCTCAAAGATGCACATACTGTCGGTGGTTAAGGATCAGGCCACAATTCGGGGCAAAGCCATAAGCGCCGAGCGGTGGTATTGTTGGGCCGTTGACACCAAAAAAACACAGAATACACCGAATTCCGAGTCCTCCAGTCTTGCGATTTCTACGAGGCAACGAGAACACTTCACCCCTGGCGAAGAATGCCGGTTAAACGGTAGCAAAACATCCGTATATCTGTGTCCTTCTGGACCAAAGTTTATAATTGCTACAGCCACCTGTCGGGCTCACGCTAAGGTGCCTTCATATTCATCAGAAGATTAACTCGTATTTACCGATTGAGCGACCATGGCGCACGATAATGCCGTGACGGCAGATGCTTATGCCGCAGTTGTGAAAAACGAGGAGAAATATATTCCCACCATCGACCTGCGCGCGTATTTTGAGCCACAGTCGCCCACCAGCAAGGCAGAGCTGTGTGAAGAGGTCCGGAGGGCATGTCTGGACCACGGATTCTTCCAAGTTGTGGGTCACGGCGTCCCTGTCGAGTGCCAGCGACGCATGCTGGGGGCCTGCAAGGTCTTTTTTGATCAGCCCAAAGAGAAGAAAGTGCGCCTTTCGCTTCACAAGTATTCTTGGCGCCGGGGATACGAGGCACCAGGCCAGCAGCAGGCCAACGACCCCCACCAAGGAGACCTTCTTCCGGATCAGAAAGAGGTTGGTCCTAGTCTAACCCGTCGGATGTCCTTTTTTTTTGCTTTCTGCGAATCTTGCTCTACTTTGGTTTACAATGATTAGCTAACGATGAGAACAGGGCTTCTTTGTAGGCAACGAGTTGCCTTTGCATGATGTTGGCTTTGGTAAGGGTCCAAACATCTGGCCCCCGGACTTGGTTGATAGCGAGTTTCGCGAGCCGGTGATGGAGTACTTCAATCATATTAAACAGGTGGGACTCAAGGTCATGGAGGTCCTTCTTGTTAGTCTGGGACATCCGCCCGCCGTGCTAGAGTCTTTCACGCAGGATATCGCCCTGTAAGCCGTCTTCCCTGGGAGAGTGCCCTAACCCCTGAGAACATGGGTCTAACTGACATACTCGCCGGCCAGGTTCCTCAAGCTTCTCCGATATCCACCTCATACCTTTACCGACAAACGGCAATTTGGAGCCGGTCAGCATACCGACTACGGTGGACTGACCATCCTTCTCCAGCAACCAGGCAAAGATGGTCTAGAGGTCTGGCACGCGGCTACGCAGCAGTGGATCGAGCTTCCCGCACTCGAAGATAAATTTGTGATCAATCTGGGTGATCTGATCCAGCGCTGGACCGGGGGGGTGTATAAGAGTACTCTGCACCGAGTCATCAATAAGGTTGGGGGGGAGCGATTCGCCGTCCCAGCCTTCTGGCACGGGGACTTCAACGCCACCAACCCCTTTGATCCGAATGATCCAGTCCGTGAGACCGTACAGGAATTCATTCGGAAGAAGTTCTACAGGGGCTATGGACTCCCGCAGGAGACCGTAGTGGCTTGAATTTTAGATTGGACACATGTCAGATAGTGTTGTACAAGCTAGCATAGCAACGATGGTAGGAACAAAGTCGTCACATTATCTTCGACTAGCCATGAAAAACGTTGGTAATGGAGAGGACGTTGCAGTTCTGGCCGTCTGTTATCACGCATTCGTGTACAGTTCCAGGCAGTTTTCTAGATCATCCTAGCCCACGCTTTGGCATCGTACACATACTAAAAACCAAATCTCGACTTGTCTCATGGGGTTTTTTCAGCTACTCCTCTAAATATATTTTGTTCCTTTAGATAAATCAAATATATTATCTGCTGCAGTGTCTAGTGCTAAGTATATATTTCTGATTGTTTGCTTAGATAACCCGTATACCAGTTAGAATGACGCCAGACAGTGCTTCTTTATTGCAACTGTGAACCCGCCTAGTATAGATATTGTTTATATATTGATTGAGAGATGCCAAGTCGTCTTGTACTCCAATTATTCACGTTCGATGAGATTCGACAAGATATTTTCGACCAACTGAGATCAGTGCCAAATACTGGTAGGGAAAGCAGGGCTTGCCAAGTCTGCAACAGGACGGAGAGAACGAGGAGATACGCACGATGCAAGGCCAATAGCCTTTTTTGCGGGACCGAGCATCAGAAGGTAGATTGGAGAAGACACAAAAAGGTCTGTATCTCTAAGGATCAGGAACATTTTTAAGAAAAGTACGTGCTTTGATCTTGCGCGCCTATAGTCTCTTGATACGAACTTTTGTAGTAGAAGCTGCTTGTAATCGATTGATCGATATGCCTATACATGTATAGTAGAGGTTTCCGCCAATATTGTCAGCAGCGCCGGTCGTGGCTATGAAAATTACTTCTTGTTTATGATAGATAAGATCATGCCAGCAACGATGGTTTTGATGACCTGGCTCTTTACCGTGCCGTCTTCTCCCATGATGCAGAGAATCCTCTGCTTCCGGCGAGATGAATTCAATGGGTGCTCGGCCCAGGATCATGTCTCTGAGAGGCCCTTTTCCACCACTATTGATTGTTTAAAGATTAACGGGATTTTCTCCACTATTAGAGAAGTTAGAGAATTACCTGTCGGAGTGTTGCAAACTCGGGATCGACGATCCTCAAGCAAGGAGATGCCAGCTGCTGTGAGTGTGGGTTGTAAGATACCATCATTCAATTCTATATAAAAAGCATCAAGCTCAAGGTCGCCACACGATCCGATTGGTACCGTAATGTTACCGTCGTTAGTATTAGAGAAATCCTTCAAGTATAATTCCCAGAGCAGGCCAGAATCATCATCCACAAGGTTATGGAGAAATATTGAACGGTCGAAGAGTGTAGAAAAATGAGCCCCCGGTTCAAATTGTCCCACGTATTAATAGGGGAGCTTGCCGTCCCGTCACCAGGGTCTCTTTTTGCTATCTTCTGCTAATTGGATAGTAGGCCACCAGCAAGAGCTCTGCATTGAAATTCTCATGCTGAAGATGTACAGGTTCGATATCTTTGTCATCACCGGAATGGAAGCCACCTGGTTGACCCTTGTCTATGTCAAGGTTATATCCGTAGTCACCAGCGCTAGCCATCGCTGATTCACGTAGCTTTGTATCTGTTTGACAGTCCTTTTTTGATTTTTACAGTAGTTTGATGTTCCTTGCAAAGTCTGATGTGGCGTGAGGCTTGGCTCTATCTACAGTCTTCAATATTTGGGAGTAACTATTCTCTTGTTCAGCAGACTGATAAAGAAGGGTGAACAAGTCTTTCCATGAAATGAATAAATCTAAGTGTATCTCAGCGAGGCCATTCATTAATGACCTTAGTATTTAGATAACCTCCAGGCACTGCATCCTCTTCGGCTTGGAATTCAATTAATGGTCTATTGATTGAGACTGTAGGGATCTGCGACTCTGACCTAGCTAGGTGCTGTATGTAAGTGATGTATTTCGGGTGCGCGGGTCAACGTCTATATTATCCAAAATTGCGTCCTGTATATTCTTGATCTGTATTAGCATGCAGTATTCAAATTCAAAAAAGGACAGAGAAGCTAAGTACGGGCCGCGCTATCTATAACGATCAAAGATACTTGACGGAGCAGTATCTTCAACTTCGTGTGTGCATGGCTTGTCAGCCATGAGACTTGAAGATGGCTGGTCGTGGCCTTCTGATCGAAGCAAGGCGCGTACGTGGTGTCTTAGTCACCAAAGATTGACTTGTACGAAGATGCAGTATTTTGTATAGTAGAAAGGTAATTAAAGCAGGGTACTGGCAGCTTGAACGCCACTAATCCCTCGATTATAGACAAAGATCTGTGACCGTTGGAGGGTTGGCGGCCTAGGCTTTTTTGATGGTCTGTTGTAGTAAAGCAACTTTGGCGATTACCTGCCACGGAGAGACATTATCTTTGGTAGTATATTTGATGGTATAGTATATCAAAAACAGTGACTTACAATCAGTAGAGATCCAAGAGATATGATAATTAATTTGAAGGCAACTGGCAAGTGTTGGATTCCAGGGGTTGATGTAGAGATGATTTCGGGCGAGATAAATAATGTCAAACTTATTAGTCATAGAGGTAGGAACTAATTCATGGAGCCTACTGAATCGACACAAATTCTGGCCAGATTTTCTTCGCTGAAAAGCGGAATTATATATACAGAATTTAGTGAAATAGCTGTCGGTGCTGGAAGAACATTTACCAAGTTGGAACAGAAAAGTCTAATAAAAGTAGACCAGAAGGAAGACAACAATAATCGGGCTTCCTTCCAGTCATAATATCATTGCACGACAAACGGCTCAAGGCACCAATTAAAAGAAAAGCCGCCATGCATAAAGAGGTTAGTAAAGTAGCCCAGTAAAGTAGATAAAGTATAAAGAACACAACCAACTGGACAAAGTCCTGGCCGTAAAACATGATCCCTGGCAATAGATAAGTCATTTTTGCAATTCTACGTTCTTGCAGGAGACGAATTGAACAAAGACTATACAGAACACTAAACCAAAGAAAAGAGAAACGTCGAAAAGAGGATTGAAGGGAATGAGCAAACCGGAAGACCGTTAGCAAGCAGGCTTGGCACAGCTTTGGGAATAACGTTTTCGCGGCAAATTTTGGCGCGCGGCTCACGCGGATAGGCATGGCCGAAGCCCTGCTCTCACTTTCGTTCGTTTTAGGGCATGTCCTAAGTTTGAGAGGTCGACGATTTATCGTAGCTACAAATATGAAAACGTATATCATGTTTGTGCTCCGAGTACCAAACCGGTTCCATCCTGACTTTGGCCTCACTATTTCTCCTCTTTATACAGTATAAACCAACTTCTGTCCCGACATGGCTTGCTTGCGAATCATATCCACCCCTTCAATGACCCCTTCCCAGCCGCCGGCCATGACCTTGATCGGGTGCGGATGCAACTGCCCTTGATCCAGGAGCCTCTGCATTCGTGCCGTGAATTCTACCGCGAATCGATGGTCCTCGGGCCGGATATCCCGCGCATACTCGCCGTCTAACTCCACCTTGCGTCCGAAGATCGTGACGGCTAAGAGCCACGATGGCTGGATAGTCAATGCGCGCTGTGCCGTTACAGTATCCCTAAATGGTTCAACGGCGACGTAACGGCCGCCCGCTCGTCCGATGGCCCCGTAACACAATTGCGTCGTGTCGGCGGTGGCGATACAGTCGAGGGCGTAGGCCAGGGTGTTGCCAGTAAAGCTGCGGATCTCCTCCGCACAGTCAGGGTTGCTGTAGTCAAATACCTCCTCCGCGCCGAAGCGACGGACCAGGTCGAAGTTGCGTTTCGAGCAGGTGGCTATGGGGTGAAGACCGGCTCTGGATACCCGCGAAGGTGAACACAGAAAGAGATTAGGTCAAGTTTGTTTACCTCACAAGAGAGTGAGCTTACAGTTTTAATAATTGAATGGCTCTTGTACCCGTAGCGGTGCTACCGCCGGCCACCAGAACAAAGTCGCGCTTGCTTGAGTCTTCCAGACCAGGGCTCCCGGAATCGTGGGACTCCGGGACTTGGAGCTCGCGGAAGAGTCCCAAGCCGGCAGTGAATAGTCCCAACCCCATCGATGCTGCATCCTCAAAGCCCATCTCGACGGGAAGTCTCAGCAGCAGATTGGCTGGTGCCGCCACATATTCTGCGAACGCACCCACGTCTGGCCGAGTCTTGTTCATGCCGTGCACAAATCCGGCAACGCGGTCGCCCACTTGGATATGCTCCGGAGTGTCAGCCCCCAGCGCCACGACCGTGCCCGCGAAGTCATAGCCGTGGATGGCGCCGGGGACGGGGCTGTAGTCAACCATCTTCGCGTCGACTGGGTTGATGGCCACAGCAGCATTCTTAACCAGGGCTACGCCTGGCTCAAGAGCGGGGACTGGAGCATCGCGGCGGACACGCAGCTGCCCAGGGCCCTCGGCCACAATGGCCGTTTGTTGATTAGGAAAAACAAAGGTAGCTGAAGGCATATCGCTGAGTAGGTTAGGTGAGCTTGGGGGTTGAAAAGTTATAACTCTGTCATGGCTTCAGTTATCTAGACGCTATACACATCATCTACTGTAAATAAGGCCCTGTCACCCGTAGTGAAACCCAGACCATGGTTCGAATAGACCGAATTAGTGACTGAAGGTATAATGGAGTCGGTGCTTTAGACCTGAAACTTTAGACCATATTCTTCCTCTTCATGATCCGACTTTTTCCAAAGCGAGTAGCTACTAGGCAACTGAGGGAAAAGAGACCGAACCGGGCTGCATAGCAGGTTTGGTTCCCTAATCATTCGGTGATATACTGAAGCTCCACCGGATTATGCAAGGGTGTGAAACACTAGTGGAAAGAAAACAGAAATCCGAGAAATCGCCGATTCCCAGCGCCCATCAAATGTTTAAGTCCGGTTATCCCCAGCGGATATTGCATGCTCATGGATTGACTCCTGCATTGGCGCGAAGCTTAGCTCGCTGCTACTATCTACAGGTTATACTAGTATCTTTTGAAACATAATGAGCGCCAAATGCCGACGATAGAGCGGCCACAGGGTTATGCAACCAGTAGGCAGACGTTGTCATTGCGCGAGAGGGACACGCGTATCGGGCCGAATTACTGTCGTTAGTGCTGACTGAACCCACAGAACGGGGCTGTAGACCCTATCAGACGTGGTGACGGCTTCCATAGTGATGGTTATTCGAGTGGCCCCATACATTGCACTCTTCCCGGAATAATTTAGTAGTAGATTCTAGTTTTCTCAGGAGCACTCCCTTCGCATTCATTGCCATCAATTACTTGGATACACCTTCCAAATGCTTACCCGAGATTCCATACCGCTGAAGTGTGAGGTGGTGGTCCCCGACCCCGAACTTCCTGTTCGCTCTGTCCTAGACCGATGGTCGGATGTTGGTCTAAGTCGACCAGCGCTGGTGGTCGTGCCGGGCTCCGAACAGGACATCATTGACGCCATCCATTATGCAAAGAACGCCGGCTTGGTGCTGATCCCAGGTGGTGGTGGACACGCTCCCTTTGTTCCCATCACTGCGAAAACACTCTATCTCGACTTGAAACGGTTTGATAAAGTGACCTTGGATGCAAGTGCAAAGCAGGCCACGATTAGCTTTGGTGGGGGCACTCTAACCCGACAGGTCATCGAGACGTGCACATCTCAGGGATTTTATACCACATGGACCAACAGCTACGGCGTTGGCATGGTGGGTAGTATTCTCGGAGGAGGCAGCGTAAGTTGCCGGACTGCAACCATGAATACACAGGACACGCTCGGTTGACGCACTCTAGCAACCTCTGGCAGGATTACATGGCATGATGATGGATCAACTGGCTTCAATCCGGATTATAACCGCCGCAGGAGAGGTCCTTGAGCTCAGTCCTTCGTCAGAAGGGGAAAAATTGGCCCTGTATTACGCACTGTGCGGTGCAGGCCACGGCCTTGGAGTCATAACATCCATGACCATGAAGATCTTCCCGCTGGCAGTGCTTCAAATGGAGCATGACGAGGTATGGTGCCGCCGACTTATTTTCCCAGCAGCTGCCATTGACTTGGCCGCCGAAACATACGTGAAGCTGCAGCCACCTGCGCCCGCTCAATATGTGCTGTTAATGTTCGCAAGGGCTCCAGCAACCTCGGTGGTGCCTGGTGCACCAGTCATTATCCTGTCAGCCTTTTACTACGGCCCAGCGGAGAAGGGAAAACAAGCCTCGCGGGTTTTGTTCGATGACGAAATCACGAAGGATACCATCCAAGCTGAGACAATCTCAACGCCCTTGTCCCGGCTGAATGAGGCCTACGTGCCGTTTAGCGCGCATGGTGAATATAAGGATATCTCATCAGCCTGGCTGCGGATCACGCCGGTCCAGGTTATGAGGGCATCCTTCCAGCGCTACGTCGAGTTTACCGACCAATACAAAGATGCTACGCGATCCACTATTGCCCATGTCACCCACAACACGGGCAAGCATCGAGCAACCGGGGAAACCCCCGAGGGACAGGCGAAGTATTTCGAGTGTCGCGACCGGGGCACATGCATGCTGGTGATGCCATGGGCTACCAATCCGGAGACGGTTCAGCCCATGCGTGCCTTCGCACAGGATGTCAAGGCCTTATACCGGCAGGCTCAGCCGGAAACAGATCCCCCAAGGACTTTTCCAAACAATATGCAACCAGACACAGACCTAGAGGAGATGCATACCGTCGGCCGCATCCAAGAGTTGAGGCGAATCAAGAAACTATGGGATGGAAGCGGTGTATTTTGGAGCCCGTATGGAGAAAAATAATGTATAGAATAGCACAATTTCTTTCACGCGTTCAGTTCCTTTGAGCCTTGCCTTGCCATTCAAATTGCCTGTTAAATTATCATCCAGCCCATGTTTGGCCAAGACACATAGGTATCCTTCGTAAACATACGGGATATTGTATACGATCGAGTATTAGTCCAATCGGTTGAAGGTTTAGGCTGGCTCTATTTTCGTCAATCTACTCGACTCCTTGCGCTCAAGATACCAAATTTTGATATCTAATATGCATTAGCAGCCTGCATTGAACAGACTAGAAAACGAAGAGGAAAAAAAAAAAAAAAAA
This sequence comes from Aspergillus hancockii, assembly GCA_001696595.2. Lineage (NCBI taxonomy): Eukaryota > Fungi > Ascomycota > Eurotiomycetes > Eurotiales > Aspergillaceae > Aspergillus > Aspergillus hancockii. The sequence goes on along the minus strand of MBFL02000017.1, from coordinate 120,113 downwards.
AAAAGGAAATCCAATAACCCGCCGAAAGCAACTAAATCGCCGAATGGAGAGAGGTGCATGCACGTTCGGTCGCTCGGCTTTCCGACTCGCTTCGGACATTAGCCATAGTCCCATTACGTCCGGGCGTAGCAACAGTTGTGAAGTGGCATGCTGCGTTCTAGGAGTAGAGGGAGACAACGGCAGCCACAAAGCTTGGCCCTAACTGGAACTTAGCTGGCTTCTACATATGGCCTTCCTCATTCACCTTGGCTGGAAACTTGCCGGCGTAAAGTATTCTCGCCTTCCTCTAGAACGACGGAAGGGACATTATAGCTTATTGTCACCATGACCAGAGTGGCGAGCCCGGGTGCAAAGCTGTTGGTGCACCGGTCGACAGAGGAGGAACAATCGGTTGGCGTCGAGGAACAGGTAGAGGGTGACAATGTGGTTACGGCGGCGGAGAAAAAGGATCCCAATCTAGTTGACTGGGATGGGCCAGATGACCCGGTAAGAGAAAGAATATCGTTCTACCTGGCTGTCTAGCAGGGCGCTGCGGACACTAATCCCTCCATGCACAATGTCAGGATAATCCTCAAAACTTCTCCACTGCGAAGAAAGTCTACGTTGCCGGCAACCTGGCCATGCTGACCTGCATGTCCACCTTCGCTTCCTCCGTGATGAGCCCGGCCATGTCAGATCTAGTCCACGAGTTCGGGGTCTCCAGTGAAGTTGCGATTCTGTCAACAGCACTCTTTGTGCTGGGCTTCGCTATTGGTCCCATGGCATTTGGCCCAGCCTCCGAGGTGGCAGGGAGAAAGTATCCGATGGCACTGGGCGTGTTCGTGTTTGCCATCTTTGCTATTCCCGTAGCTGTCGCCCAGAACGCAGCAACAATTTTTGTGTGTCGTTTTATTGCGGGTGCGTTCGCTGTAGCGCCTCTGGCTATTGTAAGTGAAGCTCCACCCAAGTCGGACGAGTCCCGAGGCAAACCACTAACCACTCAATACCCACTCCAGTCAGGGGGAGCGCTTGCAGATATGTTCGACCCTATCTCGCGTGGAATCGCGGTGGCCGGATTCGCTAGTGCAACATTTATGGGGCCAGTGTTGGGGCCCATTGGTGAGTCGCTCCCCCTTCGCCCTCAAGACATATACAACTAGCGCTGACGGGGAGACGCGATTGGGATAACTCACAGTGGGCGGTTTTGTCACCATGTCACACCTGGGCTGGCGCTGGACACAATGGCTTACGCTCATATTCGCTCTCTTCTTCGTTCTGGTCTACTTCTTTACCGTTCCAGAGACCTACGGCCCAGTGCTACTCTCCCGACGAGCCGCAAAGCGGCGACAGGAAACCCGCAATTGGGCCCTACACGCCCTCGCTGATGAACGGCACATCAATCCTCGTGACATCGGCCGTGTTTACCTTCTGAAGCCATGGATCATGCTCCTCCAGGAACCGATCCTCGCGTTGATCACACTCTACCTGGGCTTCATCTACGGCTTCTTGTACCTATGCTTCGAAGCCTTTCCGATTACATTCCAAGAGAAGCGGGGTTGGAACAAAGGAGTAGGCGCGTTACCGTTCCTCGCCATTACCGTCGGCGTGCTCGTCGGCGTGGGGCTGATCATCACCCATACAAAAACCCGCGTGCAGCGTCATATGGTGGAACGGGGGGCGGTTCCCCCTGAAGAACGTCTAGTCCCCATGATGCTGGGGAGTATCTTGCTGCCAGTCGGCATGTTTTGGTTCGCCTGTGCGTTTCTTGCGTTGTCCCCCTTCTTGCGATTTTGGCCGGTCCACTAACCATGAACCACTAGGGACCTCGAATCCCCACATTTCCTGGGTTCCTCAGGTCATCTCCGGCGCTTTTATCGGGTGCGGCATCCTGCTCATCTTCATGCAGGGGCTGAACTATCTAATCGATGTGTATCGGTTGAACGCCAACTCGGCAATATCGGCCAACGCCATGTTTCGCGGGTTGCTGGGTGCGGGATTCCCCATGTTTGCTACATATATGGTAAGACCACACTTGCCAGGCACTTGCTTGTAAGTGGCTAACATTTGCACTCTTGTTTACTAGTTCGATAATTTGGGTGTGCCGTGGGCAATGACGCTACTTGCGTTTTTGTGCACTGCCATGGTGCCCGTGCCCTTTCTATTCTATATCTACGGATCCAAGATCCGCAAGTGGAGTAAATTTAGCCCCTATTAACCACGGACTTGTAAAAAGGGGCCATCACCATCACATATCTCCAGATTTCAAAGATCTCCTGGCCCTTGAATAATATAGTAGATAGGATGAATTTCAGTTCGGAACTCTGAACGCCGGTCAGATTGCCGAGTTAGTGCCCCTTCGTATTTATCTCCAATGGAGCCCGCTTGCAGTAATTTCACCGTTCGTGAAAGAAAAATCAGGGTCAACGAACAGGCAGGCAAGGTTCATGGCTAATTGGGGTGGCAAAAGTTTGATAATTCGGTGTCTCTAACGCGTACGGTGAAATCGTAGATTCAGACTTGGGCTTTTTGCTACCGGTCATCACTCCTAACTCCCCCCTGCCACTAAAGCAGGCAACCACTATTGGGTATTCAACCGTGTGTGCCGGGGCGCTCACTGTGCTAACTGATCTTCCTATCAGTGGTTACACGAAGGATGCCCTAGCCCACGGTGGGTCCCCGCCCTAGGCGAAAACAAGCTTCAGATGGGAAATGCTTGTCTATAGGCGATGGATCCTAAGGACCCGGGGGCATCGGCTACTCCCGATGGCGCTGATAAAGGAAGCCATCGGAAGTTACTATAAGACCGACTGGTAAACACGTTGACATGCCCCCTGCGAAGTGGGGACCTTGACCCGGGTAAAAGGAGACGAAGGAACGCAGAATTTGATGAAATACCTACCTACATGGGCGTCATTGCAGCATGCGCATGCACACTACTATCACCTAGGTGCTTGACCACCGATTCCCGGGCAAATCTAATGCTTGGTCGGCTGCACTGCTCTGGCACAAAAGTACGGGAAATGGATCCCTCCGGATACGAGGAAGCAGGGTTCCAGAAATCGTGATTGGTCAACCCCAGCACCTGAATATTGCATACTCGTATATCCCGATGGGATGATCTCTCCACTCGTGAGGGGTACGGAATTCCGAAAGTAGCGTCTTACATCTTTATCAGGGTTCCTGGAATGCCCTATTGGAGATGTTACTGGACCATGGCATCCGCATTGACCAGTCTTATCACCGCGTGAGACAGGAACCGGCGCCAGCAAGAAATCCTGGCATATGGACGCTAGGATCAGGCCTACCACTTGCCGCTGATCGTGTGGTTGACGGCCAGTTGCGCCGCGAGGAAAAAAAAAAAAAAAAAAGAGGACAGAGGGCAGCCCCGGTGCAGAAGGAGCTATGTCTTGTATAGTCCACGATACTTCTGGATCAGGGGTCTCCCACGTCAGACACAAGTTGCTAGATGCTGTTATATAAGTAGTGATATAATAGCCCGTTCCATTACCGGTTATTTCCATAAACCCCAGCCAGACAGGATATGAAAGGCACCAATCTCCCGAAAGTGTCATGCCGACCAGTAACCCGCACCCAGCCAGCCGGCCCAAACGTGCATCGTGCGACCGCTGCCATTCCCAGAAACTCCGATGTCTCCGACGAACGTCGAATGAGGAAGACAGCTGCTCACGCTGTCTTCGTCAGGGTGTCGAGTGTGTCTATAGCTCCCCACTGCCCAAGGGGCGCCCCCGCGGGACTAAGTCCACTATGCATCCCGGTACAGACACCGATGCTTCTCTCTCCAGTCAGAATCATCAGAGCAGCAGTAGTAACAACAGTAGCCGCAGCAGCTTCTCTCCGCCAACACCCGGACATACATCATCGCTGCTTCTCCCTCCAACGCTAGACGCAGCTCGTCTCGGCACTGGTCTTTCCGACGAGGATCTGGGCTTCGTTACCAATGCATGGCCATCCTCCAAGTGGGATTTAACATCAAACGACCAAGCCCTGCATAACCTTGACTTCTTACCCGTCGGCATCTCCTTTGGTGCAGAATACAACGAGATGCTTCCTCCACCCTACCCACAGCTCCGCCCCCATGATGGTCCCACAGCCGGTCCAGAAGACCCAGATGATTTGAATAGTCATGGCATGTCGGCCGTACCGTCAGATTCCTCACCTCTTCTACCTGCACGCATCGACGACACTGAAGTATGCGTTCGGCAGCTGTCGGATCTCACTGCGCGTCTCTACTCGGTTTACCGAACCAGCTGTGGCCTCGATTCTGTGCCCAGGAACGAGCATGCCAGCTCGTCCATCACCACCGCAATCTTCGAAGCTGTGACTGCCCTGTTCCACGAAGACCCATCTCCAATGCCGAGTAGCACCACCCCTAGTGCCCTGAATGAGGCCTTCACGGCATCCCGGACGTTGCTAGAAATACTTTTCCGACTGTTAGAGAATGCGGAATTGACCAACTCAGGGTCGGCAGATTCGGGTACAGCCGGCAACAGGGCTGAACCAGTCCGCCGACCCTCCGGAATGATGCATATACCGGTCGACCTGCGAGCGGGCAGCACTGTCATCGGGGCCGAAACGGGCAGTGGGAACTCACATGAGCCCGTCGTCTACCACATCGCTACCACCTGTTATAGTCTCCTTCTTTTGATCCACATCACGCTCATTGGTGCCCTCCAACGCAATGTCTTTTCGCACACGTCTCAGGAATCGAGCGCAAGCGGGTCCACTTCTCCTTCCACCTCTTCTTCCTCCCTATCTGCATCTGCGTACTCGCCCCCCTCAATGGTAGAGCTACGGCTAGTCTTGCTCGTACAGCTCATGGCATACTTCCTAGACCGGTTGCAGCAAACTATGAGCGCGTATTCGGCACAGGTGGCACGGCGCCCGAGACGCCAGTCACTGGATGGAGGTATCGAGATGCTGGATGAATTGAACCCCTATCAGGTGCCACTACCAGATACGATTTCCGCGTTAGAAAGTCGAGCAAGATCAAGATTAAGCCACTTACGACGAACGTTGAACGATACCCGCGCGAGAAATTGATCTACACATGCATATATGAAGGACGCTAACGTTATTACATAAATTTATACTATGAAGTCATGGATTATGTGCCAGGTAGAAAACTAGAGGGAAATTATATATAACTGGCGACAGATGCCTTAAATTTTCGATGGACTGAAGATGCTTGGGCTTTTTACACTGATAGATGTATTTAGATACCTTGGCTTTTAGTCGTTTATGTATATAGACAGACATGTGGCTTTTCTTCTTTTCTACTCCATTCCAATTTGATTTCGAATCCATCGACTTACATCCCAATCACCAGTATAAACAGACTAACGAACTGGTGCGAGATTCACAAGCTGGTGTACCTTAGTGCAATTTAATAACAGAGTCACCGATTCCAACGGCTAGACCAACATCGCTCCGTACAAAAGCACCAGAAGGCATTTGTATAAATCGGCCATCCTAGAGTTGTTATTATTTAATTTGATCATGATCGTTAACATCGAAGCTTAATAAAATCCTGAGAGGCAAGACCGCTAGTGGGCTCTGAGCACGATGGCTTTATTACTCTTGCCTGGAATTGTTGCGATAAGGCTCCATTAGGCGAAGGAGAGCTTGAGAGGCTTTAGAAATGACGCCTTTCGCCCCACTTGTAGAGATAGTTTCCTGGACCTTGCCCTGTAGCTAATTGGACGACTTTCTTGCCATTGTCACTGTTATAGTAGCAGTTGTAAAACTCAAAACATGGCCTGAAAATGTTTTTGAAAATGTTTTTGTCAAGTGACTTGATCAAACCCTACACAGGCTCATTATGTTGCACCGAGTCAGGATAGATGATGGTGAGCTTCTGTTTCTTACTCAACGCGAGTTGCAGGCTGTTGACTTGCTTAATAATATTAAAGAATTTCTTACCCTCCTGGTAAGTGTTGTTAGTGGATGGCCAACATAGTACTGACCATAGTTCATTAACAAAAGATTTTTTTTTCCTACAGCTTTAAGGGCCCACTCTTTTGCCTCTATAACAATCTTTGTCTCCCCTAGCGTACACTCTAGAGTACACTCTAGGGTATAGGGATTATCCAAACGGACACGTTCTCCGATAGCAAGGGCCGATGCCAACGCGGCCAAAGTTGTGATGCAGAGAAATAAACGCACCTTAAAGAAAAGAATCCATGTAGCATGAACTAAAAGAGAGAAGGGGGGTCCTAGGACAACCCAGCAAGATATAAAATACTAGGAGAATGATACAGGACAAGAATAGAGGATCTGCCAGGCTTTATACCCAAGCGATCAAGTTAGATGGAGAGGGCCAATGTATTCTCTCTGGCGCCATGTAGTACTCTAGGCTGGGTAGGAGATTACTGAGAGTTCGTTGGCAACACGTGGCACCTTTCTCCTCATGCTGCATTGGTTGGAGTTCCCTTGGCTTCTCAGAGATGTATATATCGCAGCGGGTCATGGGGTAATTGAAGGTGATAAAAATCTACGATTATTAGGAAATTTTAACCAGGAGCCTATAAAGAATCCACACTGCCAATCTTTATAATAACTCTCCTGTAATGCGCACATTCATGCAGCCAAATCGTTAAGAATAGATTGCAGGATAATACTATTCCTTGCATGGAATGGCCCAGCCTTATCTATCCCAGTTATTCCCCATCAAGTGCTTTGGCTACTGGGCATACCCACTTGAGACTGAGAGCCTGGCTTGTGTACAATATACACTTCTGATGCTGGGAAGAGGGGTAGGAGACTACCAGAAGAGGCTGTGTAAGTGATCCAGTGGTACACTTTACGGTGATATCTGAAACACCTAGAACACACGGAGATGCTGGTCCTAGACGAACATGGTTCAGCTCTTAGTGTACGTGGTCATTGCCTATGAGCTAGACTATGAGAGGCCACCACCTTGGTAGCGCTTCCAGGACACCGGGACTTTTCCTGGGGAGCAGATTCATTAACATCGAATTAATAACATAAACTATTAGCGTTTAATACCCTTGAAACTTCAATGGACACACGATGTTCAGCGGCAGCAAATCACTACCTAGAAACGAGACAACCCAGCGGTGGCAAGACCCCTTTATCTCCCGGTCTACTTCTGCAGCCGCTCTAGTTCCGGATCGCACTGACAAGAGCCGCACCCTGCAGGTAAAGGGTGTCCATTTGAGGAGACTCTGGATCAAAGTGAACCTTGTTGTCCTGGAACACAAGAATATAGTCTGATCCCCCATATTTCAGGTATGCTATCTCTTTACCTTTTTTGGCTATATCGCCCTCTTTGGGATGGGTTTCGTCCCAGTTGACAGATGAAATTTGCGCCATACCAACGGCAAAAAGTGCCACCAACCCTATGTTCATTTCGGTCCCGGCCGTATCGAATACCCACAGACCACGAACTTGATTCCACTGATAACCGGGGTTATCCTGAGCTTTCACATCGTCAAACGCATTGCGACCCTTCCGTGGCATGATCCGTCGAGGCGGGAATCGCAGCCTCTGGTGTTTCTTGTCCGCGGTCACTTCTAGATAGACATTTCCGGGAATCACCTTGCGTTCAACGATCTTCCCACTTACGGGGGCATGGACGCGATGATAATTATGTGGCAAGAGAAAAGAATGCATGAAGATACCATGGTTGAAGGAGGATTCGTACTTGCTGCCATTCAGGAGCTCCTTGATGGGCCACTTAATGCCCTTTAACTGCAACTCCACTTTTCCATCCTGGATGGGCCAGTATCCATCAAACTTGGCGTCGCATGGACTGGCGACTGTGTTGACGGGACTGATCGGTCTGTATTCTGGCTTCACCTTTCGGGCGAAAAACTTATTGAAAGTGTCCCAACCGTCGTTCTCATATTGGTAGACGGTGTATTCCGGGTTGTTGCTGAAACTCCAGACGTAATCACCAGAAGCTGGATCATCCATCCATTTCCCCAAGTCAATTGCATAGTCATGAAGCCACTTGGACAGTGGCTTTATGTCCTTTTGGCTCTCTCCTGGTGCTATGTCGTTTTGGTATTGCACTATATCTGGCTGGTAGAAGACAAAGTAAAATACCGACAGCATCCACAGTGGCTCATCACTGGTTGCCGTGGTTGCTGGTAGCCATCGCACGTAGCGATCGCAAAAGTCGAGGAAGGACTCTATAGTTTGCTCGGGGTCCTCTTTCACATGTATATGGGCTTTATCAAAGTCTTCTTTGGCAGCGGCAACGGCGCTCCCGATTCCGGCAGCAAATTCGCTTGTCCACTTGTTATGGCGAATCATTTGCTGCAGATGCGCCACGATTGGCTCGTGGGTCTTGTCATTTGGCGTAGAATGCATTGCGAAGATCGGCGAGAAGTGGTTCCAATATTTGTCTAGAAGAAAGGAGAGTAGAGTTTGGAGTTCTTAATTGAGAGGATATGGAGGATCAATTGCAGGTTCAGCACTGACTTGCCCAACACTACACCATTTCATGAGTTTCCGCGGGCTTTTATACCCAAGACAGGACATGGGTAAAGATGACAACGTTACCTCTTAGCAATTGCTCTACAGACTCCCAATCCGTCACACCATGTAGGACAACGATGATTTGTCTATTACTTCATGATTCGTGACGATAGTTAACTAAAACACCACTCTGCATCTCTAGGGTTTCTTGGATCTAATCTACGGTCATGGAGTCTATCGAGAAACCTTCTCGGTAGAGGACGACACGTCAGGCGACCTCCAACATTTAGTTACATCGAGATACCGTCTAGGCCATCATAAAGCAATATAGTCATCAAGGCGACGAGCCGATAAGAGTCCCCTCTGTGTTCAGCTGTCGGGTATGCGACGCTGTCATTCCAGGAGCTTGGGTGGGGGGCAATGTCAAATCGTTGTAGTATTCCGCAAGTTGGACTGGCATGTAACACAAGCATTGCTGAGGACCCATACCTTGGATACCACGCCAATCACTGTGTGAATTTGAACTCGCCGGAACTCGCCGGAACTCGCCTTGGCTTGAAAAGGTCATAGAGCTACCGGCAAATGGCTTACCAACATAGAAAGAGGTTCCCTAGCTTGCTATAGACCGAGGAATACCTCAGCTCAATACCACCTTCCAAATATAGGCTTCGTCATGAACGAGAAGAACTTCGATGTTCATATCAGCGTTGCACACTGGAGTGGCTCCGGTGCTCGACCAGCTCCTGTCACAACTATCACAAGGGAAAAAGTTCCTGGAGTCAGATAAAATGCAGCCGATGCATCCGGACAGACAGGTCCGATTCAGTTTCCACCACTTGAGAGGGTGTAGCCATCTTGTGCAGTCTCTGTCCAGAGTCTATGACACAATGAAGAGAGCGGCAGACCCCAATTACTGCGTATCGCTCTGCCACGGCTACACCAAATCTCTTCCTTAGTTGTCGACCGACCACTAAAGTACATTCCATTGCAGTCATCCCAGATTATTGCTCTCTACTCGCTTTCCGAACTCTAGGAATGCCGAGGCTTATCAAGAGGTACTGCCCACGATCTATTTATCTCCACTCTATGTACTTTTGTTCGTTTTTTCCCTTTCCCCTTCTCAGTCAGTCATCTCTTGAAGTCTGTAAGAAGGATAAGATATGCTAGACTTAGCCTTCACAAGATGTCACAAGGAAACCGAGGAGCACCTGTATTACTCTATTTAAAGTTGTTCATTGCATGGTGGACGGCACAATGTCAATCCCCTTCGTCAATTGTTTGGTTCCTTCGAATGGTTCTGGGAAACCCACTTCATTACTGATGGTCAACCTTTGTTGTTCCGGTACAGAGCCTTTGGAACCATCTCTGGCTGAATGATTCACGACAAACCCTCGAGGTGCTGATACAGTTGTAAAGCCAAGTGCTAGACTGCACGGTCTCTGGCCTTAACGAAGACTTCAAAAGTATAATAGCAGCCAGTCTCTATAGGCCTGTCGCACTATGCCTGAGGAGTATGAGGGTCTGTGCTCTAGATGTCCTCGTGGATCTAAATTTACCGTGACCTTGTAATCGCTGCCATCAATCTGCACAAATACGAGAGGTACTCCACGCATATCGGGCTTGAATACTTTACGCGACCCCTCGTTATCAAACCAGGGCTAGAAATTCTTAATGGTACAGTTCTTTCCAAGCCATACAAGTCACACGGTAGAGGGAAAAAACGACTTTGAGGCTTTATTTCAAGTGTAGAATACTCATGCGAGTTGGCGTGTAGAGAAAACTAAGATTAATAATAGTGATATATAGTTACGCGCGATAAAGATATAGTATTTTAAAAAAAAAAAAAAAAAATACGTTATTCTATAATCGATTTACAGAAAAGCGTGTCTATATCATTACCGGACGCGGACAATTCGGTTGAGCAGGGCGTGCGGCGGATTTGGGAGGCCTTGGAAGCGATGGTGCGGAAGAGCCAGCGGACGGACGGTCCAGCACAGTGGCCAGGCCATCCGCATCGAAGCCATGCGGTCAGAAAAGGGATATAGCCCTGATATTAGCTATTGTAGGCGTCTGTGGATGCCGACAGCACCACCAAGCATGTCCAACCATGGCAGCAGATATTGTGTTGGATCACAATGCGATGCACATCATTCAACTTTGGCAGAAGCGCAGAGCAGTGTAGAATGGACGTTGCGCAGTGTCGCCGCAGTGGACGATATCCACGAGGATGAGGGATGAGGCATATAGCCGTGGAGAGAAGAGTGAGCCCCCATCATCCTCAGCAAATTTTGAATAAACTGCCAGATAATATGTAATTAAGCTCAAGCCATCGCTTGTTCACGTAGGTCGACCGACAAAAACAATTCATTACAATAACTATAGCACTCTCTGCCGCTAGTAAACAAGATTGGTCCCAGCACCAAGACCAGTAGTAGTGGGCGAGAAATATCATGGAAAAGAATCCCGCCTGCTTGTGTCCTGGCATATCCCTTATTTTTCCGAGTCTGCTGCCCAAAAAAGCGTTTCAGTCGTACTGGGAAATCCTTCTCTGTGTCTCCATAAAATGGTTCGCCGAATGTCCTCAGGAATAGTTCCTTGCCAATAATCCTGTGGGCCGGATGGTCCCCAACCTACTTCCCATCTATTACACCCATGGCATACATGCACGGATATCAGATCCGTCGTGATCAATATCCACTCGAAGAACAAGGACTAGATCTGCCTCTTTTTTTCTTAAGAGATCGAGTGTTCTCCTATGGATCAGGAATAAATCCCTTAATAATTTTATGGCGCCCCCACAGTTTCTTATTCCCCTTTATGTCTTGCTTTGTGATCTTGTAATCTCCACCCACACCTGGTTTCTCAAGGGGGAGCGCATGTGCAGTTCCATTGATCACAGTGGACCGCCATGTCCGCCCGTGATCAAAGGTCGAAGGGGCACAATAGATACTTTCGGCTTTAGCAGTTGACACCGTGACGAGCAAACCCGGGGTGCCAGGGCCGAGCTGAGATCGACCAACTCGCATGGGAGCTAGCCTTTCGCATATAGCATAGGGGGTGGTCCTGGTACGAGTGGGTCTATGGGCTTGGGTGGAGATTGGGGTTCTACCTAGGTTTCAAATCTGGGACACCTATACTCAACAGGCAAAAATATAACCGCTGGGCTACAATGATATATTCGTGAAGAATCTGCGTTTAGTTAATTTATATACTACTTCAGGCTTTGGATATTCGTTTGATTACCTCCGTACTACGTACCTGAGCGAGCATGACCGGCACTGCTCATGCCTTGTCTCGTATTGCACAGGGGAATATGTGCCAAGAAGCCTTCACTAAAAACGGGTGTAGATCTTCGTATTTCTCGTGTTCCGAATGATATACCGGGACTGGCGTTTGAGTATTAAAAGCGGTGGTTGCCCCCCTCGAATAATTAGCTTTCCAAGATTGGCAACATGTTGTCTACCATGAGGCTACTAAGCCTCTTCATCGTGTCCGGCATCCATCTCGTTCTCGCAGTTTTACCACCTTCTCAACGCTTCGACCTCACCAAACCATCGTATGATCTCTTCCGTGACAAGGCCCTAGCTAGCGCGACCGTCCAGCAGAGCTTTGCATTCGATAACGTCAACTTCCGTCTTTACGTGTCGCAACTTCGCGATGGATCGCCCGACACCGCGGGCGACCTCACCATCACCCAGCTGGACTTCGATGGTAACAAAGTCGGGTCCATGACTTTGCTCGGATTCGGTCATGGCGTCGCCTTTGCTGCACAGGCAAACGGATCGGCGACGTACCTCTGGACCGAGGTTGAAGCCAATGCCAACGGCTACGGCAAGCGACTAGCACGGTTCGAATTCCAGGACGGGAAGACCCTGTCGAGCACATCCAGTAGTTTGAACAAATTCTCCGTCGTCAAAGATGCCACCGAACACACCTGTTCCATTGACCCCGTTCACAACCGGCTCATCGTGCGATATCAAGTCGGGGGTGGTAAGCGGATTGCGGTATATGATCTCGATGCCGCAACAGAGGGGGATTTCAGCGATTCACTAACCGATATCCCGCATCCCTCGCTGAATACATTGTCTAAGACGTTCCAAGGATATGCCGCATATGGGGAGTATGTTTACTTGTTATACGGTAACTCTTACGATACCTCGAAGGGAGAAGTCAATTCGGAGCTCGCAGCTGTCAACCTGAATACCGGCGAAGTCTTTGGTCCGACGCTGACAAAAGCTGGGTCGAGTTTATCGTTTCGTGAGCCAGAGGGGATGGCCATATACAAAACGGCCAGTGGTGAGGTTAGACTGTTTTTGGGCTTCGCGTCAGGCAAGGTTGGGGATCGGAGATCCAATTTATTTTACAAGAATGCTTTGGTTTAGGGCTCGAGAGTATCACACTTGGTTTCTAATATGCCTACGGCATACAAAACTCGCCCGCATATGATTATAATTTTGGCTTTTGATTATGAATATATTCCCGCACAGTATAGTGACACTGCAGGGATGGTAAGATGACCAATTACCGCATAAGATCAGGAATTAGCCCCGTTCCCCTGAGGCATTATTGATCATCTCGCCTTAGAAAGGAGTTTCTGGGAGCTAGGCAGGAATTCTTGATGCTCCGCTTCATTATATTGAAGATCATACAATACCAGTGCAAACCCTTCGATGAAAAAAAAAATTCGCTCGCAATCCAGAATATCTCTAACTCGATCTGGGGAATACTTGACAATCATGTGTTCTTCAATGCCACCGATGCTGTCAATATTCTCACCGAAGATGGGTCTTTTTCCATGGATGTAGTGGCACGGTTATAAAGGCTCATTTTTGCCGAGGGTCACAGCCCCGTTCAGCGGGATGATAAGCATAAGCGTTGTAGGATTATGGATCGTCCCATTGCGGACGAGGTGTAGTACACTGGAATCCAAAGCCTGATATTGTTCCGGGTTAGAAGATGATGACGCCTGGACGTAGTGCCGGAGATCGCTCACTCGGCCATCGTTTGTGCTGAGCTCTTCCCTCAGTCTAGCTGACCCTCTCCGATTCTCGCTTTGCCGCTCTTGATAGTATCTCGGATCCTATCAACAATCGGTTGCGCGTTGGCAGAGTGCCCTCCATAGACCATGGCCGGCGGTGCAAAAGAAAACCGTAAGGGAAGCTTGAGCAGAGGGGTTCGCTTTTGGTGCCCGATTTCCGGCAGGCCCAGTCGGTTTCTAGAAGAGGACTACCGAATGATCCTCCACGACACCTGCTGCAAAGCAATTTCGCATGGGCACGTAGGTGTCCTGCGAGTTTTAGCTGCGCATGGAGCTCGAATGGATGACCCGCTGAATGAACTATTCATCATGGCAGCTGGTGAGGGGCAGTTGGTAATGGTTAACTTTACGCAGAAAGAGGCGTCGACCTGGACTTTAGGAATGAAGATGGCAGGACGGCGTTGGAAGTTGCGGCGAAGAAATGCCACTCTGAGATTGTGCAGTTTCTAACTAACGCTAGCGGGGATGTGGATGCCCGAGTCAGCATGGAAATGATGAACCCAGACCTCATGGGAGTGGCGGGCGCGTTTCGCCCGGAGGCGACTGCCCTGCGTTGGGCCGCCTGTTCTAGCAACACGGAGACCGTTCAGGTGTTGATTGACAATGGAGCTTGCCTAGATCCTGCCACGCCGAACTGCGCTTCCCTGTGGCCCGTGTGTTGGGCTACGGAGGCGGGCCCATATCGCTGTTGTGGAACTCTTGCTGCAACACATTGACGTGGCGAGCAAGATCGCCACCCCTGGCTCAGAGCATTCTCTACTCCTCGCGGCTGCGAAGCATGCGGGCTTGAAAGTCTCGCACGGTAGGTCTTGGACAGAGGGCGTCATGCGGATGCACAATGTTCGGACCGGGAAGCATTCTATGACGATCCTCGCACACCACTTTCAGTGGCGGCGTAGTACGACCGGGTAGGGGCTGCTGAACTCTTACTTTCGCATAGTGCCGAACCTTATGGGAGTTCCGACACATAGGAGTCATCGTGTCCACTCTTCCTGGCCGTCGGACAAGGCTCAAACGGATGGTGGGGCTGTTACTCTAGGCCGGGGGGCGAATCCCAACACCAGAGCAGGGTCGAATCTGTATGTGCCCATCCTAGCTATCCCGTACCCACCTATATTCGAATTACCCCTTGACTATGGCGCAGAGCCCAGTGTCGTGGCTTAGGACTGGGTGTTGGGTGTTGTAGAGCACGCAATGACGCGCAGAACTGTGTCTGTGGCCCAGATGCTGCTCGATAGGGGCGGCATTCTAGACAAGTGCAAAGCCCTGGGATGACCCGCACAGTAGTTCGATGATATATGGAGTGCACGGAGGAGTCGCTATGCTGGACTTCCTAACCAAGAATGGCGTTGTTTCTCAGCCGGGGTGCATCTATGCTAAGCAAGCCTTGGGACATGCCTTCTATCTAGGTGATGCAGAGGTCGTGTGCATTTTCCTCGATAAAGGGATTTCCATAGATAAAGAGGACATAACATATCTGGAAATTGCAGCGCGACTAGAAAACACTAAAGCGGCAGCCGCCACACTTGATGTGCTACCGAGCTATGGTATGGATATGGACTGGCAGCATAGATTTGGAAACATGTGCTGTGGAGGCTTGCTAAACAACCGTAAAGACGTGGTGCGTCTTCTGCTGGAGGCGTTCGAGGAACGGCAGGTTTCATTTGAGCACATAGAGGCCACCCTGTTATTTGCCATTGGAGAAGCAGATGCGAGGCAGAGTTCGGAGATAAAAAAGGTTCTAGAACATTTCTACTAGTTAAAATGATACTCTATGACCCTATAGGTCTGATACTGTCAGGCGCTAAGCAGCTACCAAAATTCACTACGGTATCACCTCGGCGAAAATGTTAGGATTGGGGCTCTGCTACCGTAGATTCAGTGTTGATCGACAAGCAGGCTGCCATTATCAAGGAGACATTCCACTAGAAGCCAGAATTTACCGCCCAACAGCCCATTAAGGCAACTGCGAATGCCGATACTTGTTTGTGGTTCTATTGTTTGGTCCTTGGTAATGCGCAAGAAGAAGCAATCGACTATTCAGAGTTGGGGCAAGAAAATCGTTTCTGAATGGAGCTAAGGTATTCTGGGCTCCGAGAACTTGGATAGAGTGTCATACTTGCCATAGACTCGTTCGTGTGATCTCATGGTACATAATAATCCGATGTTGGTCCTCAGAAGTATCAGAGTGGATTTCCTAATACGAGAAGCCGAAGCAGCAAGGAGAGCCCCACAGCTAAAATTTTGGCCCCCGGACTCAGTAGCGGCTGAGCAAGAGAGATAGTGTCAATGCCGGGTGGGACTCCGCTGAAATGGGGCGAATTCAGGTCCACTGCTGCTACATTCGTTCCATCTTGGTGCCAACGACGATCTTCCACTCCAAATATGCCTTGCAACTCGAACATATACCAATCAGAGCCGGGAGAAGCTTCTCCACTAACAAAGATCTTCATCTTGCGATGCACTTCGGAGTAACTATCGACCCCGGGCAATTGGCAAGTGGTGATGGGTTATTCTACCAACATCGTAGATCTCTTCCAGATTCAAAAGCACTGCCATTCAACGCTGCCAAAAAAAAAAAGCCTCATTTTTGGCCTCACAATGTCTTACCGAGGCCCTCGACGCAGACGTGGGGGCTGGACGGACAAGTCTATATAAAGCTGGTCATTGCTAGCCCAGGTTCATCTCTTTCAACAATCAATTAAGCCTTCTCGATCTCTCAATTCACTACTACTCCAAACCAACTCTCAACCAACCCATTCAAACTCAGACCGCAATCATGGTCAAGGTCGCTTCTGTTGCCCTTGCTCTGGCTACCATTGCCCCTCTCGCTGCCGCCGCCAACTGCCAAACCGGCCTGCAGTACTGCGGTAACGTTCTTTTGAGAAAGGGTAAGTCGTGAAGACAAGACGACAATATTCCCTGGTGCTTT
Source organism: Aspergillus hancockii (assembly GCA_001696595.2). Taxonomy (NCBI): domain Eukaryota; kingdom Fungi; phylum Ascomycota; class Eurotiomycetes; order Eurotiales; family Aspergillaceae; genus Aspergillus; species Aspergillus hancockii. The sequence goes on along the minus strand of MBFL02000017.1, from coordinate 103,701 downwards.
GACACGCACAAATCTGACCCGGACCTTTAGGCAACTACTACGCCCAGATTGCCCAGGCACTCCAGGGAGCCAACATGCCTGTCGACCCCCAACACGTGCAGAACACTCTATTCCAGTGCATCGGAGGAAGCAACGGCGACATCGAGATCATCAAGTATTGCGGTGCTGCTTGCCAGGATGGGGGCGACAACCACAGCGACACCTGTTAAGTTGGGGAGAGCATGAATGACTATTCCGTGCGTGGGCGTTTCATGCTTTGGCCCTTGTCTTGTGGTCAAGTTGGAGAGACGAATCCAATTATCTGTGAAATATGAAGTCATTCTACTCTGGTAGTCATCGAATTGTACATTTGTTATTTGCTCGTTTTCAGTGTACCGTTGCCAAATAAACTACGGGCTGTTATTATACCATGGCTGTCTACGGTTGGACTACTGACCCTGTTACCTGTCACTGAGTGGTACATCATTGGATCCTATGACACTGGCACCCCGGGAAACGACTATACTCTTGGTCAAATTGAGAGGGAGGATGGTGCCAACGATGTCTACATGTTTCGGTATAGGGATGTGCCTGATATATGCGGTGTCACGGACTTCAATCAGCTCTGCTCTGTCCGCCGTGCTCGTTGCTCTACTGGTACAGTTGATGTCATTGCTCACTTCAACCTCTGGAAGGTGATGGGACTGGAGCTGGGTAATCCCGTCTTCCAGATGGTGACAGTGGAAGGTTTTCAGGACAATAGAAAGCTCGACTTCGAGCTGCGGTAAGATATCAGTGGTAAATTTGTCCTAAATAGCAGAATGAGCGCATTCATGAACTATCCTTTGATTGTGTATTTTGTTTGTATTCGATTTTTCCCTTCTATTCATAGTCTAGGTATCAGGAAATTGGCGTATCTGAGACCGTCAACTGGCTACATCCCGCCATCTGTTTGAAACCTTGGTGGGTTAGCGACGCAGGTACTTGCCTTTACGAGGCTTTTGGCCCAAAGCCTTCCTTGTACGGCTGCTCAGAGATACAGATGTGTTCTTACAAGCATAATTTTGTCGTCGGTTTTATTCTCAGTCAATTTAGCATCGCCTTCCATATGAATACGGAGAGAATCAACTAGGCATTATGATAGAGGCCTTGGTTCAAACTACTACATATGGGTACCTCCTATCTCAGATTAGGTAGGTAATCCACTTGATCCAGTATCTCGATAACAAGCCTGTAGTACAACGTACGTCTGGAATGCGCCTCCAGCCGGGCTGTTACTCTTAAGCCCATTAGTCAGGCCCAAACCACGGTCTCCAGGCTTGAATCCGCGACTGAATCAACTTCACCAATCTCACCGGCTACATCGGCTCATAGAATAGTGGGGTAGGTAGTCCATAAGAAGAGTGCGGTTCCCATGCTCTGTGGGGCCCAATCGACGTGGTTCAAGCCAATGGCACGGTTACGGATGACCATCTAATCATCACTGGGGGGTATATATAGTGCGGTTTTAAACCTCAAGGGGTAGGCCTTTTCGGCAGTGATCCAGACTGCGCTGTTTGAGTGAGACATTTTGCGAACGAAATAGAAAAGGGAGATGCGAAGTGGGGGACCAGCACCAAGGGCTCTATTGACGGAATTAAAATGGTCTGGCAAAAGCCAAGACACCCAGGATCACCTGATAGATATCAGCATGGGAGACTTCGAGTAAAGTCCCGGATAAATTGGAGGTCGCACTCGTTCTTAAAGCGCAAGATTGTGACGCTATCATGTCGTGATCCAGAGGCTGACAAAATCTTGACCACAAGTCAACCACATCATTTCACACCCCTCATTCTGTCGTCTGAGGGATGATACGAGCACTCCAGCCAACGAGTCGAATTTTTAGAAATGATAACGGGTTGCACGTAAGGATCGGAGACTGCGGAGTTAAGAGGTCCAGTCAAACCACACGACTTTGGAGTTAAGGGCAACGGAGGGATGAACCCTAGTACACAAGTCCACCATGGTACGATATCCATACATCGACGTTAACTAAGGCTCTCATAATGTTAATATGTTGGGTAAACTTGTGCCACAATCATGGCATTGTACCGCTGCCATGCTGACCCTATCCGGGGGCCATTCTGCCATCATGGTGCAATGGCAAATTAGCAATATTCAAAAATGAGTCGCAGACTGAAAAAAAACATCTCTGCTTTGAAGTGGGGGAGATCTAAAACGACAAGTCGGCTGCTCGGTTGATCGACCTTCGTCCCGGTTTCAGTTCCCGTGCAAGACTGATCCTTTCCAAAGTAAATGAGCAGAGAAATCCGCTATAAAAAAGAAAGCTCACCACTGCGGATAAGGGGAAAACCTTTTCCCCATTTAACATACTACGAATGCCAAAAAGTCAGAGTCAACGGCGTCTAGTCCCTCCAGACGCGAGTTGAGACCCGCCAAGCAGCTATTCGGAAATTTGTGCGGGTCATCAAGCCACAGTCTTGTGTCCGACTTCGGTCAGAATATCAAATTAACCCTCGCATAGAGTTCGCGTACCTTGATGTGAGGAATGCCTAGTATTATAGACCAGCCACGCCACCGACACTTACGCCGGACTATAATTCTTCCACAACTCATGATAGGCAATCTACAGGACAAGATCCTCCAGCCTGAAGACGCCAATCAGCGCATCGGATGCAGGTGTCTTGGCAATATGTCCCCGCATTAGCCGATCAATTCCTTCATGGCGCTTCCCCACAACACCGGAGCATCCGAATTCCCCGCGGGCATAAAATTGGGATCTTTCCGGTGGGGTGGTCTTGGTATGAGGCCTGAAAGACAACGTCCGTTGCGACAGATCATGGCCGGTGGGGACTGCGCACATGCCGAAGATTGCCCATGGAGGGCATAAATAGAAAGCCGGAGGGCAGGGATGAATGTTGACTGTGAGTGAACAGCCACAGCAATTCGACTCGAAAGCAGTGAAAATGTTGTTGAAATTCATGCAGGCTCTTCTGAGCCTATGGGCAATTTTCCCATTAGCCTCCGCATACACAAACCCACTTCGCAATCCCGGTGGTAGCGACCCCTTCATGGTGTATACAGGAGGCTACTACTACCTCCTCACGACAACCTGGAATGACGTGCAAGTCAGCCGGGCAACTACCGTGGAAGGTCTCAAGCAGGCTGAGAAGAAGGTCGTTTACACGAGTACCGATGCGTCGCATTGCTGCAATGTGTGGGCACCCGAAGTCCACTACCTTGGGGGTAAATGGTACATCTACTACACCGCGGGTAATGCCGATAACTTGGATGGACAGCGCTTGCACGTGCTGAAAGGTAGGCGGATGTCATGATAGCTTTTGACAATGTCACAGCGCTAACATTCTTCAGGTGGCGCTACTCCCTGGGACGACTACGAGTACGCAGCCCAACTAACCACCGAGTGGGCCATCGATGGCTCGGTCCTTCGGTTCAACGACTACGGCAACTACTTGATGTCCTCTTGCTTTCACGGCGTGACGTACCAGTCCATCTGTCTCCAGAAGCTGGGCTCGGACTTCATCTCGCTGACGGGCGACATCTATGTCATCTCCGAACCCGACCAAGACTTTGAAAAGCACGGCACCCCGGTCAACGAGGGCCCTGCAGCACTTTACCTCAACGGACGCACACAAATCGCGTACTCCGCCTCGTATTGCTGGACCTCCTACTACTGTGTCGGCCTCCTAACATGGGACGGTGTCACGAACCCAACAAGCAAGAGCGCCTGGTCCAAGCACGACGGCTGCCTCTTGTCCTCGGCAAACGGAAACTATGGCACGGGCCACAACTCCTTCTTCCAGAGCCCGGACGCTACCGAGACGTGGATTGCCTATCATGCCACCACTAATAGCAACGGTGCATGTGATGATTCTCGGTACACAATGGTGCAGCAGGTGAACTCGGGGTCTAACGGCATTCCCGACTTCGGCAAAGCAGTTGCGTGGACACAGGAGATTAGCGAGCCTAGCTCTTGAGAAGATAAGACCACTACGGGGTGAAGTTCTAGGCTCCAGAAACTGAACGATCATCATATTGTTAATATATAATTTGGACTATCTAAATGCAACTAGGTTCGACAAAGATGAGGTCAAATCGTCAAAGAAAACTTTTGTTATCCACGCATGTACAGTACCCCGGCGTAGCACGTAGGCGGACGGGGCCAGGTGCACCACCATCAACGGTAGACACGCGTACCCAGTGTCTGGACTTGAACATGCCACATAATGTAATGTTAGAGGCGCATTAAAATCATTCGGTGTTATCTCGTCTGTTAAAGGGGTCTAGAGGGGTGTGATGACTAGTAGTGGAAAGGCTAAGCGATGGCTTGAGCTTAATACCCCGAGTTGCCACAATAGTTATTATGATAGATAGCTAATTCCTCGTATTTTGTCAATCGTGCCCATCACAAATAAAATTATGGTTTAGAGACCGAGCGCCGACCCTTGCCGCTGTAAAACTCTTCTAATGCTCCACCACTACGGAAACTTAATCTGCCATCAAATAAGCTCATTAGATGGTATGACTGTACCCGTCGCGATCTCTACGGCTGTTAAGCCCAATCAGGAAAAGTAAACTTCCTACGCGCGAAAGCCATCAGCGGGTGATCTAATGTATGCTATCTTATATGCATCGGTCATTCCTTAAGCGCCTTACGGGTTCTTCCTTACGACAGCTGTATTCTAGAGCAGGTGGACCAGTGGGCGGGAGTTTGTTGATATCTAGGCCTATGTAGATCCATGATCATATGATAACGTATTCAGTGAGAGCATCTAGACGGTCGATAACCATTGCTAATATTAGACATAGGATCTATTATCTAGGGTATAAAACCAAGCCCTCTATCCTTTACCTGGAACTATTCCAGGGGGGTCAAATCAAGCTCACCACTACCAAAAGGCTTGGTCAATATGAATCTTGGAGGTGGGATCAGTACGGCTCTGGATGCTGCTGTGGCTTCCACTGTGCGTCAGGGCATAGTGGTCTGTGTTGCGGCGGGCAATTCTGCCAATGTGGGTCAATCCATAGATGAATTAACTATTTACTAAGTGAATAGGTGCTGGCCGAGAATCAATCCCCTGGTCGAGAGCCCTTGGCGATTACGGTTGGGGCTACCAGTGTTGACGATAGGCTCGCAGGGTTCTCAAGCTCCGGAAAGGGTATGTATTTGGGTCAATCTTGAGGCTAATGAACAGTTACCTGCGTAGGCATGGCGTTGACGAAGGTAGGCTGACCCTTGGGACGGGATGGGACGGGAATGGGATGTCCCGTGACTAGAGTGGCGAATGGTGAGGATAGGTGAGGATAATGGGGAAACCTTCCCTACCCGCTGCGGGTATGGTAAGGATAAGCCAGTGGTTAACCGCCGTTATCCGCGCTTGGCGCCAAGACACGGGCGCTATACCTACTATGGTTTAGTGCAGATAAGGATTAACCGCGGTTTAACAACTTTAACCTCCCTGTTTAACCGACAGTGAGAATACTGTATGAACAATATTAATCAGCTTTATTTACTGATTATATATATATATAACGTAGAATTTCCATTTGGGCCCGGATGTTCAGGTTAGTTTCCAAACACGCCTCTCTCGTTTTCCTAATCGGGAACTGCTGCCTATCACCGCCGCGCCTCGCCGCTTGTACCTTGGTCTTCCCTCAGGGTCCAGTGGAGCACCTTCCAATTCCCGACACGTCATTGTCTATTGGCACCGCCTTTCGCGAACATTCGACCTCTCCAGCACTCCAAGAGAGGGAAGATGCATCAATTCTTGAGAGATTTGTCCAAGCTAACTTGAATCGTCCTTCACCCCAGAGATTCGTTCATGGCTTACCCTCATATGCTTCCCGACGCTGTGAATTATCAAGGTCATTTGACCATGCGGTACTGCGAGTTTTTATCTTAAAGCTTCATCATCGTAGCATCGTCCTTCGTCATCTTCTCATCACACAATCAAGTGGTGCGTATGTATATATAGCACCCGGTTCCCGGTTTCAGAAGAACATCATCTCAGATTTCCGTCGAGATCTTCTGATCGACGCATCCAGATCGACGATCGCAGTGTCCAGATCAACGGTTGCGACGCCAGAAACGGAACGAAACTGACACTTTCCCACTCCTCATCTCTGACCAAGTTAGTCGCCTTGATTCTCCTTATTGCCCCACCAGTTTCCTCGATTCCCACCGCATTCTGCCCTGACACTTCATCTCTAGAATTGTACGATTGTTGTAGATCGTTGGCTGCAGGCGATGTCATTCGAAGGGTGGTTGGAAAACTTCCATTACCCGTGATAATCTAGTCGCCCCTATCGCTTGATTGTATTGGAAGCACGGACAGTTAATACGGTCTGGTGTCAAGGTGTAACACCACTATTCAAGCCTTAATTACAAGGAAATAAGATTGATGTTACCGTCATATATTCCGTCTCCGTCGGTTCTCAAGAATGCTTGAGGAATAGAATGATAACCTCTAACCTATCCTAAGCTATCATGATAGTTGAAAGTTCAAATGCCCGTCGATAAAAAACTCCAAGCTATACCAAAATTTCTGGATATCAATAAGTCATCTAGCGTCCGTATGTCGGAGGGTTGCATTCGCAAAAGGGAGCTTTGAATCAACGCATGCACTAAATGACAAGTCTGGGCGTATAGAATTGTCCTGGATACAGATGACTCGGAGTTCGGTGGCTTTGGGCGTAAACTGAAGGCGATGCGCTTCTTCATAACATACATGGCGTGGAATGGACGGGCGAACTACCTGCAGGTTTATATTCTGATAAGGACAGCACTGGTGAGTTCTAGACGTTGTCTTCCCGCAGGCATGATCAGAAGACTAATCTTTATGTTCAACAGAAGGGGTTCTGGCTCTTAAAGAGACGCTATTGGTAACAATCCTGGTGCCAAAGAAATTCACTGATTCTTGTTTGTCTTCTTTCTTAATGTGCAGACACGATCTCTATAAACTCAGTAAAGATTATCTTCGCAATTATATTTCCTCTTTCCTTTCTCTTGCCTTGAAATATATACTCTCCGTATAGAGTCGAGCTTTCGAAAGCTTAACCCTATCCGATGTTTCACTCGAGTAACACAACCTAAATTATCCTTCCAGAGGAGAGCATTCAATATACTAGGCATTATGCAGTACTACGCGTTTTAAACGCTTGATCGAGGCCCTAGTACGACAGGCAAGTCTGGTAATACGCAGTTCATAGTTCTAGCGTCCTAAGCACAATATAGGTACCATGCAAGATACCAACTTATTGGAAACCCTTGAAGGTCCGCTGGCATCCACTGAAATATTAATGGGTGGAAGTCATGTGATTCCTTACTCCTACTAATACAGCTTCTCCTCCGCGCGAAAGCCTTCGAGTCTTGCGAGGCTGAAGATAAGGAGGACTGTAAGCACTGACCTAAGTCGCGCTCCATCACTCTTTCTAATATGTCGTTGATCTATCTACCGTTTATAACGAGGGATTTACGACGTCAAAAGTACATCTCCTCCACTATATACTCCTTTCTTAGAGTTATGGTCTTCTTGCAAAAGACGCACCCGAAATGCCTAGCAGATCCCGGAACGAATTCGAAATCGCAATCATCTGTGCTGTCTTTGGGAGGTCGACGTTGTTAAGGTTCACTTCGACGAGCATTATGATGAACATGGCCACCCATTTGGTAAACAGTAAGGCGATAGAAACTGGTATCGGATAGGGAGAATCAGCCGACACAACATCGTCCTAGCTTGCTTGCCAGAAATGGGAAAGGGGAGCGCTGCGAGTGCCGTGTCAAGTCTAATTAGGGGATATTTGGCGGGAAGGTTATTAAGAAAATAGCACGGAAACCGGAACGGAGAGGGCAAATGGAAGGGAAGGGGGGGGTGTGGGTTGTGAGAAAATAAAATCACGATGCCGCCTCTTTTGCAGGTTTGCTTGGCCCCTTCTTATACTTGCTCTCAGTGTGTCAACTGCATCATCCCATTCCGCCTTTCCTATTAGAAGAAAGCGATGAAGCAAAATCTTCCCATCCTCAAATGTTGCTGGAGGCTGCTGAAGTGTCCATCTTCATCTAAAAGTGTCGCCTGACCACTGAAATCCGGTGCCCTGTGCCAATCGCATTCGGTTATTGTAGCTCCAAGCCTCACATGTCAAACATAGTATTAACCTAATGCAACCTTTGGACCGATCCGCAGACATTCACCGAAATGAAAGAGATGCAACAATTGTGCTATTGGCTGGTAAGCAAGGCGAAAACACGGAAGGATAGACCTAGAGGGGAGGAGACACAGCCCAGTTCACCCAAGCCTAGCTACCTAGGATCACTGGGAGGTTGTTTTTTTCCATACAAAATCTCACAACTCCATGGATGATGTGATTATGCAAAAGAGATCAGAGTTAATGGAGCAGAGGAAACAGGGAATGAGGGAAGAGAGTTAGAGAGAGTGGAGAAGAGCAGAAAAATCATTCAGAAATGTAAAATTGCTGATTGACTTGCGCACGATGCGGCGAAAGCTTAGTACAGGAGAAGATGCAGCGAGGTCTCTATCATCTTGATAAGCTTGACTTTATTAAGATATATCCTAAAGCTCGAAAAACAGCATTTACTGTTAATAATATTGAGGCTGGTTTTAAAGCTACACTCGATGTCGTGTCGAAAACAGATTCCCCTATGAACACACACGCGATGTTTCTCGGCTCGTACCCGAAACCGCCCTAAACCATATTCAGCTAAGCTCAAATCATGATCTTCTAAGAATAGATCGACTTTCTTTCTTAAACAAATGTGTGACATATAGTACTGTATATTATATGAAACACCTATACATCTATGACCTTTGTGCCCCTCTGTGCCCGTCCGTACCATTTTTTTTTGTTCCCTGGTACCAACACTGTCTTGCTCAAAGCTTTGAAATCACCCATGACATGGTACTTATTAAACTGCGGAATTAATTGAGAACCAACGAATAGTGGGTTGTATCTTGCTGTCACTTGCAACAATTGAAAACAGAAAAATTCAAGCAAAAAAAAAAAAAAAAAAAAAAGTTTAGCACTACCTACACCGAATTCGACGAAATAGCTGATGTGACCTTTTCACACAGCATTTGTACTGAGCGAAGCCTTAACAGCAGAATTTGGCCAGTACGATCCAGCAACTCATTTGGATCGGTCACAACAAAAGCACGTCCATCTTCCGAAATAACATTATCAAAACGTAAATTGCAAATACTTGCTTCGGCCACTTTGACATGATCTAGACTTTTATGTCAAAAGGCGACCAAAGAGAGCCAGAGCAGAAAATTATGGCAAATGCACTAACCTAGCGCCTGTCTCAACGCGCAGTACTTCTGTATTTCACGAACAAGCCTTTTGACTTGCTTCATTTCAGGCATCGTCTCTGGTGCGACAATTTTGAAACTTGAAGGGCGAAATTCTTGTTGTCCTTCTAGATCTTCTTAGTAAATGTGGTCATATATTGTGATTTTGCAGTATAGAAATACTACTAGACCCACCGTGAGGAAAGACAGATTGGAAACACCTTAAGAAAGTATTGTAATCTTCTATTATTGAAATAGAGCCAATTAATGCGGTAAAGTAGATAGCAAGAGGGTACCTCCAGCTGGGTGTAAGATTTTGTATAATCTCTTTCACAGCCTCTAAACGGTCGGCCATCTCTGAAGATGATATTGGTAGATCGGTAAACGGCCAGATAGTTTCACGAAGGCGAATGACTTCTTTAACCCATATAGGTTTCCCATTGCTGAATGGAACATCATGGAATTCGAGAAAATGAGGCTGTAGACGGCGCAATCGATCACTTTCAAAAAGAGATTGGGCGGAGATCATTTTGCATTTGCCCTCGATCTTCAATGATCCTTGCGAGAGATATTCTCCAAAAGTATTGCATAGTGTCGTTGCGAAGAGACTGTAAATTTTTCAGATTCTTTTCGGATGGGTGGGTGTCGGATTTCCAGAAAGTATCAATTAGATCCAAATCGCGAAGAAATGTGCCTTTAGGGAACCGTGTTGTATCTATGATATATAATTTGATCTGTTCTAAGCTCGATCCATCTTCGGGGCTCAGATGTCTGTAGTAGATGTACTGAATTGCGAAGAGCAACGAGCTGGTCCATGAAACAAAATTGTCCCTCAATACACACTTTGGCCACCATCGAAGATGCAAATTCAGTGTTCGAGCTATGGTCGTCCGTTTCTCGGTATCCAAGTTAAGAAAAATGTCTTCCATAGGTGATCTCTCATTCCCCAAGGCCGACTCCGAACGTACCCACGTCTTATTTGTCTCTCCAACGGAATGAGGGGAGACGACGCGAAAAAGGTAGCGGGGGATTTTATCCAGGGCCGTCTGCGACAATCCACTGTCTGCTTGAGGTCTGAATTACAACTGCTCTAACTCTTCAGGGCGATCACTCAAGCAAGTGTTTCGTAACGCCTGAGTCAGATTGTTCATTTTGAGACCGGGGATGCTTTATTGCTGATGGAGGTCGATAAGGGATATGCGGGCGAGATTGGCCGAATACGGAGAAAATACTTACTCGTGTCCTAGGAGAGACCAGTTTTGATAAAATGGCTTTCTGGACTAGTCTTGCGCCTTGTTGAAGGTTGAAACAGAGGAGAAGAAAGTTGGGACGGCGGGCGGGGACCAAGTTAGGTCACCAGATCTTGCTTCCACCAACCCCTCCGAGGACCCTGCCTAGGATATTCTATAGAAATTTACAGTGTTTTACAAGACATCACAATCAAATACGTTACAAAACGCGAAACGGCTAGACAGGGATGATTGTTTATGATAACCCAGTCAGCATTAGATCGGTTTCGGGTACAAGCCGAGAAACAATGCGTGTGTCCATTGGGGAATCTATTTTCGACTCTCACTATACTAGCTTGATTCCATTCAATCCAGAAGAGGTGCTTGGCCGATTTACTATACAGCTCAAAACTCCTACACCACCAGACAGCCGATCAACCAATTCAGCACCAAAAACATCTTATAACCTTAAGCAGTTGGGGAAGCAGGCAACTATAATCAAGAAGCTGCTGAGGGCCTGTACTCAGAGTCCTTCTTGTCCTACTAAAGCTGCTTTTGACCAGCTTATTAAAGGGCATGAAATGGCTCTAAATTGTGGGCTTCTGCTGGCCCAAGAAGATCAGTATCTACGAGCTACTGTTGAAGAATTGCAGCAGAAAAAGAATCGATCTAATTGTCAGATTGCTTGTAGAGAGGGAGCTTCAGTCCAGGAAGCTCACAAGTTTATACAACATAAAAATAAGGTTCAGGAAGCTCAGGGTGGTGCCGAAAGTTGATATCGGGTCGGGTTGGAGTGGGTTTTGACCCCCCTCTAGACCCAACCCGGCCGGGTTCAAGGCGGGTTCGAGGCGGGTTCGAGGCGGATTTTACGGGTTCCCCGATCAACTCTAGTTGGTGAAGGTGGTGGTATCCCGCTCAGGGGCGTCCACCGCGATGCGCTCGGTAGGCCACCATTATGGGGGTTATGGGCCTCCATAGCGGTTCCTAAGGCCTTATCGGGCCATTCCTGATTGATTGACGCGTTAAAACGACGTGTTTAGGTTGAGTGTTGATTTTGATGTTCCGAGCGCCTCCATCTATTCTATGTTAAACCGGGTTTATATTTCTGTCTATATCATGGCCTCTACGTAAAATCTCAAGTTCTTACGGAAATCCCATTTCCAATTTAAAAATAAATGGGATCCTGTTTAATTCTTGGTATAAGTTTCGAATTTTGGATTAGAATGGAATTTTGGATTTTCTATTTCAAATTTCCAAAATCCTGCTCTATTCCAAATTCCCTAGGATTTTCCCATTTCAATAGTCAGTCTAGTAACGATTATTGATCACAATATATTATTTTTAAATAAGATTATAGAATATCACGTGACTTTTCTCTTGACATCCTGTTTTCTATCCTATTTCTCACTTGGCATCCCGTTTCCCATCCCATCCCAATCGTAGAACTAAAACGGGATCCCCAATCTCAATGTTTAAAAGAAACGGGAGATCTATTTAAAGACTAACTGCTAGGTGCGGTGTGCGCTACCTAACCAGTGCGATACTATATAAGGCGCTTAGGGAAGTTTGAACCCTGAAGGGTTCAAACATAGTGGTCTTTTTTGACTAGTGGAAAGTTCAGACCCTAAGCTGAGCGTAACACTAACTAATAACGGGCTCCCATTTAGGTTCTTGGCATAATTTTGGGATTTTGGGATGGGACGGGATTTCCGATTTCCCAAGCCAAATACCCTGGGATTTTCCCGTCCCAACGGTCAGCCTGCCTCAGTCTACTATGTAGTCTTGAATGTTGTTGAAATGTGAAGGCATTGACGCTAAGCGCGAAAATTGGTAGTTTGAGGTGTGAACCATACCAAATTGTAGTGCTGGTGGACTCTTGTTTGGGCAAAAGATAGGAAGCGAAAGTGTTCATTGTAGTTTAGCATTTTGTTTCACGAAAAGCATTTGTATCCATCAGACTGTCTGATAAATTGAGTGACGGAAAGGGAAAAAAAAATGAAAAGCAAAAAAAAATTGACCTACGCAGGATTCGAACCTGCAATCTCTTGATCCGTAGTCAAGCGCCTTACCATTGGGCCAGCAGGCCAATTGTTGAATCCCTTCAATCTCCTTGGCATTATGAACCTCAGTAAAATGTAGCATATTTAACTCTGCCATAAAAAAATGCTTTCGATTCTAATTGATACTTCTGAATACGAAGCTAGACAATAACCCTTTTAGGAACTTTGGAAATGGCGAACCTTGGCCGTGTCAAATATACTAACTAGTATGTTCTGGCATGGTTATTGGTTATAATTGCTGTTTCTCTGTTACTTGTTTGGTCTTCCTGTGTCCCTCTCCGAAAGATATATTTCTAGGTAGAAACCATAAAATATGGTAAATATCAGGTTGCTATCAGCATCGCTCCATAAGAATTGATATACTACTACTCAAACAACCGATCAAGCAGCGCCACACGTTTCCCTCTCTGTTTGATTGACTCCAACTCCCCATACTTATCGATCTCCCGCTTGATCCCTCCCAACTGAAGGTCACGCCTTGCCAATTCCCACATACCGCGTGCGCCGAACAACTTTCCAGAACACAAAAGCAAGCACAAAAAACGCAATCATAACATAGTTCAAGCAAAACGACGTTATGTCCCAACTGCCGGAAATGAACACGCTATATCCCAAGATCAAAGTCATCGCGCTGGTCCCGCAAAGAGCGTACCACGCAGTCTAGTTTTGGAAGTGGCCCCGGTAAGGAGGGGTTTTGCGCGGGATACCCTGGTAATGTAAAGAAACATGGAATTTCAGATATGTGATACATGTCCCGATGTAATTGAGCAAATACGACGCTGTGATACAACTAACAAGCCAGTTGAGGACAGTCGCCGAACAGTTGCTGACCTGCAAGAACCCCAAGAGACAGAATACCATAGCTACCGCCACCGCATCGTATGGCAGTCCTCTCTGGTTGGTTGGATAGTACCTTTGGTACTTTATCCTCTAGCGACATTTCGTATAGGGTCCGCGAGGTGGAGAACACGACGTTGTGCCCGGCCGAAAGCACGGACGTCATGATCAGGGTGTTGAAAATGTCAGGTAGGACCTGAATTCCGAAGTGATGTATAGAGATCACGTAAGGCGACCTATACGGCAGTCAATGAACGGGAGTTCTTGGTTAGAGACTATGCAACGATGGCCCGGACGCGCCAGTTCCGCTACCTTTCCTGGTGCCGTCTAGCATGGCGCCAAAGTGGGGTCATTGTATGGGATTACGACACCTACACAGAGTGTCCCCAAACAGAAGAAAGCCATGAGACGCCAGCCGGATGATGCGAACGCTTTCCGCATGACTTTTCGGGGTCGCTCGGCCTCCCCAGCCGCCATGGATATAAACTCTGGTCCTACCGTTCTGTTTGAGGGCCTTAGACATCAGTATGTGCCTCTTGATGTGGCGAGGATATGACATAGATGATGCTTTGGTTCAATGATTTCCTTACGAGAATGATTCTTGAATCATGCAGCTTGATATTCCAAGGAAGCGGTTAGCATCCCCGGGCACAAGACGCGAGATAGATTCACCCTATATATCCCCAAGTAAATGGATTAGCTTGATATTGAGGTCAAATATTTGATGAAGAGCGCACAAACGGAATCAATCCAATATCGAAATCCAACGGCATCATGGTGCGAATTGCCACCAACCATGGTGACGAATGTGTACAGAATTAACCTAACATGAGATATATCTTGAAAAACGATAGATAAACTCGGAGATGCCGAAGTAACAAATGGTGAGGATATTCAAGACCTAGAGATCGTTATGACAATGGTTCAAGGATTTGAGACCTGGGTGCCCATACCCGTATATAACCATGACTACCACAACCACCGCTGTCACAGGCACTTTGTCCGTCCAGTAGGTAAGCAGAACAATGATGGCATAAGGAATGTTCAACGCTGTAGGTCACGTTGGCCCAGATCATTATGAGATGTCGGATATCAACAAAACTAACCCATTGTCAAGAAGAAGTTCCAGCCCATCGCGAAGCACAAGGCATCATCGACCCAATGGCCGGCCAACCTTACGAATGGGGAGAGAATGGGCATATAGCACACAATCTCAGCTGAATGATTGACTTCATATAAATACGAGACCATGATAGGCAAAACTGATACGGTATCGTAGTATTGGACTCGCTGGGGTAGCTCTCTCAATCTAGACCCACCAAACCACTCATTGACTGCCATGACAATTGTGCCATATGCCAGGAATCCGATAAAGAGACCCCCTGGCCCGCATTTCGGCGAGGCTGCGCCCATCTGTACAAAGAGCGCTGACATAAATGGTCAAAAAGGGATAAGTCTGCACCGATCTATGATAGACGTACATGTACTGATAGCTCCCCCACCGCAAAGAGTTGGACCTCTCGGCCTCGCAGCTTCCGATGTAGCTTCGTTGTATAGTAATGACGATCATGGTGTGAGCGTCTCTGTTTCCCTCACACCATAATCGTCGTTACTATACAATGAGCCGGATTGCATTACTTTAGGAGCACTAGTGTCTTTAGACGAGGGCATGGCGATACTTGGGGCAGACTAGATCACGGGAACTAGACCCTTGTTGTTCGGAGAAAAGCCTGTGGCTGAATAGACTTCTTTGACTCTCCATTTTCATTATGAAATACGTGTTATGCATTGTTCGCGCTGCTTGTTCCTCTAAGATCTCATTTCCAAGTTAATAGTGAGCAAAGAGGGGTAATCTGCACCTCATCACATCATGTCGGACGTTATCTGCAGTAGTTTCATATCCTAACGCACCTCGCTAGCCTCCCATGTTCGGAGGATAATAAGATGTACCCACTTAGCGCTGCTAGTAGACAGTAGACTCGGAGTTGTCCTGCACAGCCAAGCACTGCGAAGTTTTCGAAGCGCGACTCATTGGCAAGTCGCTATCCACTCGATAGCTCGTAAAAAGCCCACCGATACTGTTCATACATCACTACAAGACAGATGATTTGACTGGAGCTGATCGCGAAGCTGCAAAATGCTTCAAAGGATCTACGATTTACATTAGATGTCCAGACACCATGTATCAAAGGACAGGGTTCATTAAAATACACTCACATGATCACAGGGAGTCAGAGTAAGTGTATGCTTAGGTATTCGAAAGGTCAAAAGTGTAGCAGTAGGTCATGTATAAATTGTGTATAAATTGAACACCATGCAAGCAACGCTTACAAAGTTTCGGCTTCGCTCATGCAATCATTAACTCAATGCTTGTAGACAGTTATTGCACATCCGTACAAGGGGAATAGGTTATACTGTATAGGTCTTCTCCGTCTCTCAAACAACGACACCTCTGAGCCCTGATTTAATTGTAGAGTAATCATCTGGTCTTCTTCTCTTCCGCTCCATCTCCGCTTTCACTGTCGGCAGATCCATCGACCAACACAGCATCTGCATCCGAGTCGTATTGCGCTCGGACACGCTCCCGGCCTCGCTCCTTCATCGACTTGCGGATTCTCTGGTTGACTTCCCCGAGATCCTCCTTTGACGCGATGGTGAGCGGCTTGAGCAGAGTGTCCTGGAGATGGAAGCCGCCACTCCTAGATCGACTACGACTGTTTCGGTTTTTACTGGGGTTCCGGCTCTCGGACTCACTGGGCGGCATACTCTTCAATCGAGACTGATACGTCTCGTCGTGTGGGTACCCGTGGGGCACCAGTTTCTCCGACTCGAAATCCGGGAAGATTTCCGGTGCGAAGGTGTCGATCGTGTCGACCACCTGTGCCGATAATGCCTGCCGTTCCTCTCGGAGCTTCGCCAGCGAGTTTGCGGAGATCGGGTTCAAGGCGACGAAAAGGGGAGGTAGAGACTTGAGCACATCCATGCCGATCTCACCAATCCGCAGGCCAGCAAAGGACACGGAAACCATAAGTCCGAAGAAAAACATGGAAAAGAGCCCCAATGGGATACTGTCGGAAACGTAGGTCCTGGGATTCGACCACCAAGGCGACACAGCACAATAATGGCCATCATGGCGGCAGTAGTGTAACCACGACGTCACAACCACGGTGTACCAGGTGTACAAGGCAGGCGCAAGCCCCATGGCGACAAGAATCTTCCAGGTTCCGACAACATCACGACCTTCCAGTTTGACAACAGAACCGGCAAGCGCCGCCCGCTGCTTTTTGACGGAAATGACCTTTGCGGTGACAAAGACCGGCCAGAAGAGAGCAACGGAGGGTAGCGTTCCCACGGCCAAGGTGAGGAGTTCACCCACACGATAGAGCAACGTGCCGAAGGCCATCCACCACGGACGGTGCTCGACGTCACCCCATTCGACCTGGTGGTCCCGGACACCCAATGCGCGAAGACGTCTGTTGTAATTGGATATGGCTTTTTTTAATTGGAGAACCTTGGGCTCATCTTTGAACTGCGTGTAGCCTTTGAGAAGTCGCCGGTTTACTTCGATGACAATCGGTAAGGGGAGCTTCATGCGGAGGGGTCGGTACAGTCTTCTCGTGGCCTGAATGAGCATGAGCGTCTCATGGTCGGGAGCTTGCTGAGTAACCGCTGTGAGTGCTTCTTGAATCGTCTCTAGCAAGGAGCCGACCGCGTTACGCTTCAAGTCCCCACCAGCCTTGAATGCCGCGACCTGGTCTGGGTGTACGTGAACGGGGTTGCCAAACTCCACCACGGCGCGAGAACGGAACTTGTTCGGATGGAAGTAGTTCATGCCACAAGGAATAATGGACAGACCACAGTTGGGATCCTGTGCCAGTGCTCCGAGCGCGATGATGGCCACACCAGCCTTCAGGGGGAGCAAGCTGGGTCGGTCATGACTTCCGCCTTCGGGAAAAATTCCAATACAGCCGCCGGCAATGAGTTCGCCATAGACGGCGTCGAACATTTGCTTCTGGTCAATATGCGGAGCAACCTTGAAGGTGGTACCCGTGCGCAGAGCGCCGTACAGTGGGTGATCGGTTTCGAACTTCTTGAATGGCTTCCGAAGTCGTAATTCTTCGGGCCCAATGATTTGCGCAATCGTCTGTTGCTCCGGGCTGGTCTTGCCCACCCGAGGGAGAATAATTGCACCATTTTCCATGAAGATCTTATCTGTGAAGTCGGTTCCTTTGCCACGGACCAGTGTCGGGTCGTTCTCTGGATCAGGTAGATAGATCTTGCCCGGGGCGGGCTTGACATTGTCCTGAGCTCTCACTACAGGAAGTGCTCCCATACAGCCAGCCATGGTGCCAATATATGGCTCCCGCATGGACTTCTCAGCAATCAGGAAAGAGCTCCGGCGACCGGCAGCGTGCTTCAAAATGCGCAGCAACAGGATCGAGTCCACGAATTGATTCGCATGTGGAGCAGCAACGATGATCACCGGCCCGCGTCGGGGAATTCGCCAAGCGCCCCGGGAATAAATTTCGCGGAAGAAGATGTCCAGACATAACGTGAAGATCCAGATGCCCAGGTCATACACCCATGGGATCATGTATCTCCGCGCCATTGCCGCGATGGGTTTTGGCCCGTTCGCTGGACCGGCAGATGACGGGTCGTGTGAACAATTCTGGAAGACAGTTCTCTGGCAGGTATTATGCACCGCCGGAATGAGTAATAATAGCCTATAGTCACTGTGATGTCGTGGGTGACACCGTTAACACGCACGGCGATGGTCGCATTGGGCGATGAGATGAGATATTACAAATTGTCAACAATCGAATCATGTTGTCGCGGAAGAGAAATTCTCCGAAAGAAGTTCTGCGGAGAGCTGACTCAGCCGGGTGCAAACCAGGCAAACACTCCTCCCTACCCATTTTTGGATCTTTGTTTGGTTTGCTTTCGAAGTCGGTGGAGTTGGGTTTTCGTGCCCTAAAAGACCTATCTGGACCGTCCGGTCCTAGTAACTAGTGCTTGGGGGCGAACCAGTGGACTGTCGCGATTCAAGCAAGACTGATCCTTGAGCTGTATTGATCTGGAATCCTGCAATGTCTCGCTAGTTCCGCAGTCCAGGAAGGATCAACCGATGGCCATCGCAGATGCATAGACAGAATCTATGTCACTATTAGTCGCTCATCTTATGAACCAGTGCAGTGATGGTTACTCTATACTTTGTGTTCCTCGAGCTATTCCGGTCTTACAAGGGTATCGCATGGTGCCTAAGAATATCCCACACATTGCCATAGAGGAAGACTATTTTATAACGATCAAGGACCGTGGAGCAAATGGGTTTCGAATAAGGGAATTCTAATTCTGGTTACGGATGTCTCACAACTGCGGTTGCAGATGGGTCCGAGAGTCCTAGAAGGACGTCCATTGGACCATGGGCGACATCTGATAGGTACGTCAGGCCCCCCATGAACACGAGCAGCCAGCATCACCAATAGCCAATCCGATAACCATGTTGTATCTCCTCAGGGAACTGGGAGCTTCTCCGCAGACGTCAAATAACTTTTCCATGACGCAACTATGGGTATGAGCAACCGTAGCACAATTCAACGCCGTGCAACGCCAGTCGTAATACAGCTTTGCTTGATCGGGTACGATGCAAAAGCAGCGTTGAAGTTCGACAGTGTCTAGATCTGTCATTGCCTTTGGCATGACGCAAGTAAGCGCAGACCGCGATGGAATATCGGGTGGCAGTACTTTAAATGGGGTCAATATTAGGCGGCGGTCTTACATGATAGGGTAGGCTATTGGCCCCCTTGCATGTTCCACAAGCCCAAGCATCCACCTCATGGTATGCATGCAACTGATCCCTCCACTTCGAGGCAACTTAGGGAAGTCTTCGACTGAGTGGCTAAATAATGCGTTCAGTCTGCAGTCACACTATTTAGGAATAGGATGTAACCAAGCTTTAAACATTCAGGTGGCGCTTAGTTAATTTTACCCCTCAATTTAATTATAGATCAATTGCATTTAGAAACGAGCTAGCTGGGAATGTATGCTGGGCGACCAACCATACAAGCCTAGTACGGATAGTGCAGAGTTAGAACAAAACAGTGCATCAAATAATAAAGTCACTATATTTGCAAAATGTTGTTTTTCCTACTTGTGTAGGAAACACTGCAGACAGAGGGGTAAGCTTTGGACATTGCCACGTTGATGATCTTACCATCTTCTAAGTATCAACAATGTCTCGAAACTGCAGGCTAACAGGGCCAGGTTTTAGGGCACCCCGGTTCCGCTATGACTGTGGTGAACTCCGAGCCTATCACCGACCGCGACGGAACGAAGGATTCACCGTAGAGCAAGCTGCAAAGTGGATTAATGACACATCCGAGACATGCCACGACATCAACCCACCAGGCTGCCATTGACCGATAAAGTGCATTTCGAGATTGGTTGACTCCATTACATGTAAAAAGAAACAAACGACAGAGCCAATCAGGGATGAGCTGTCAGGGTCCTAGCTGCTTTTCACTGCGAATAACCCGAAGACATATGCCTCAGTCCCGAGAGTAATATCTCTATTCACTATATTCCCGGCTATAAATACCCCACCCAAGCCCCTTCTTCGAGCCATCAGCATCAATCCTTCTGTCATCTCATTACCGCAAAAACAATTCATCCAAATTTGTTCCTTGAAAGATTCTCGAAACGAACGATCCAGCACAATGCAATTCTCCATATTTCTCATTACCGCTATCACTCTGAGTACCGGGTCTTTGGCCCAGGGTTGGCATGGTTGTGCTGCTGGTTATTCTGTAAGCAGTTCTTCCACATTTTATCATCTGCTCCCATAACTCCGGGCAAAGGGCCCAGAAATACGGTAAAAACATCTATTGACACACCTTTATAGTGCTCAAGCAAGGAAGGGTGTCGAAGCCAGGAGGACTGCCAGACCACAGCCGGTGGGGTAGGTAGTTCCTATACGACATTCTCACCACCTTCATCAAGCACAAGCTAACTAGATCGTTTCTTCTGCGACACAAGAACCTGGACAATATCTTCTGCGGCGCAGCGAACCACCCCCAAGCTTGTTGGGCGGTGAGTGTATCCTCTGAATATGTTGCTCTCCATAAAGGACAGAGATGCTAATGCTATTATAGTACTATCCTACAAATTGAAGGCATGGGGGCCTTGCCTGCCTGTTTAAATGGCCAATCACCTACTGGAGATTTTGGTGTATCATACGCATTGCAGTGAGCTTGAAGTAGAAGAATAATACAAAATATGTGAAGGGATCTAATTATGAATTTTCGGGATTGTGAATTTGGAGGGCAGTTTTTGATCTATAACTTTTTGAATTTATGAACAAGCAAAGTATTATTCAAAGTATTATTGTTTTATTCAGAATTAGTAAGGCCCAGAGTCTGATATTTGGTGTACCCTTGCTGGAGGGCACCGTAGCAAAAAGTCCAAGATTCCCAATTTAGAAAACTGATAGCTCATATGGAAAAGATCGTGAGGCCCATTGGTTTACCACCCAATATAGACGCTGTGATGTTACTTAACCTGAAACTTTTAAAGAAAGGTATCCTCCATCAGTGCAAGAAGGATAACAACACATTTTAGCTCATTCCTCACCCCCAGATTGCCGATAATCAGGTCAGTAATTCATTCAAAATGTCAGCAGCACCGATAGACTTTCCCGCCTGCAATGTGACCTCCCTCACGTCATGCATGCTGATGCGGATCTCTGGACCTTGGAGGCTTGCGGTAACGTCTGCGTCAGATAAGACCCTTGCAACTTTGGATCCAAGCATCTTCATGTCATCCGATCTCACCTCTAACCACCAGCCCTACCCGCAAGGAATCCAGTACCACCACCGAATATTTATGCCAGTATTTGTTCCTCCTCG
This sequence comes from Aspergillus hancockii, assembly GCA_001696595.2. NCBI lineage: Eukaryota > Fungi > Ascomycota > Eurotiomycetes > Eurotiales > Aspergillaceae > Aspergillus > Aspergillus hancockii. The sequence continues at coordinate 82,366 of MBFL02000017.1, read as the reverse complement.
TGGTGGATACAGCTTCTCTATACCTTCCTCATTGTTTTCTGGATGCACGAGCTCACTGAGTACCCGCACAGCAGGAACGGTTACTGTATCCCCCCTCTGTCTGAGCCTAACAATGCAGGAGTCGTGAAGATCCATGACTGACAGTTTCGAGCCTAGCACCCAGCAGGCATTATAGAGAAGCGTATCCCCAATGACTTCTGTAATATCAATATCAACTTGGGTGCCGCGCGCCGGGATGCCGATATCATAATTCTGCTGAAAACCATTCCAAGCAGTGATAGCAACGGTATCCTCCTGATAAGAGTGGAAACCACGGGAATGAAAGAACATTTCGTATTTGGATAAGGCAAAAACCAAGTTCCTCACTCGAGCCTTTGAGTCCGAGTTCAAGTGTTGCCATTTCTTGTGAATGATAAGTGGATGGCGGGATGTATCTTCTTTGCCTCCACTGACATAGAAAAATAGAGATCGCGCAGCGAGCCACACAAGCTGAAAGCCTACCCAGGTATAAATCACTGGTGAGCTCTGTTTCTCTAATAGCGACCAGGCCCCCACCACCGATGCTAGAGTCACAACAGCTCCAATGAGCCAGAGAGCCTTCCAGGCATCGTGGGACCTGAACAGCTTTGGGACACCTAAAAGAACCCTGCGCTTGCCACCCGCTGTGTATAAAGATGGTAGCTCACCCGCAAGAATGTCAACCTTGGGCCTGTGATCGTTATCACTTGGAAAATTGGTGAAGAGCCGCAGAATCTGTAAAATCAAAGCCCCGACAAAGAAATATGCCCAGGTCGATCCAGTTACCCAGTACAGGTGGCTTGCTCCTTGCCTCAAGAGCACAATCATCTCTGTAATCTTAACAAGTGACATAGCCAAAGCTAGACCATCCGTCCATAGCGATCGTTTGAAACGATCACGGCTCCATGGGTCATTGGAGTAAGTGTAAACCTCAAGGTCTGCCTTTGGTTCGAGCTCCGGGACAGATTTCAGGCAGTCGAGTGTGTGCTGATCAAAGGTATAGGTAACTCTGTTGGTTCCAAATTTAATTCCCCCGCTAGGGTTCTGAGAGCATTTCAGAATCTACTGTTATCCAGGATACAGAAAGAGTTCTTGATATTACCTCGCTACTATCGCCTGCAACTCCCACAGCAGGACCGGCCGACCCTGTGTGAGTGGGCTTTACTCTCAGCCCAATACTCATACCCAAGGCAGAATCAACCTCAGGACTTCGGACACCAATTGCGTCTCGAAAGCAGTCTGGGCAGGCCGCAGCTATACAGGTCTTAATAACTGAGAGAACCCCGAAAAAGGTCAAAGTTGCCCAAGGCAGCCCTGCAGTTCCTCTATTCCCAAGCGTTAATGATTCTGCTGTAGATGACCCGATCAAGGTGGCTGCAGCCCCAAGTGGGACAAAACTCGCTGCCGCTTTGGAGATGATTCTCATGGTGGACTGAAAGGTAATATTAGGTAACAAGTGAGAGTCTAGTATAGATTCAGTACATGCGCACCTTCCTGTATAAAAGCGCCTGGTGAATAGTGCTTCTTTTCCTGGCGTCATTGAGTCATACGGTTTCATCGATAGCAAATAGCAATTTTGACTTCCCATTTTCTGTAAACCTAGACTAACGCCACACGGAGGACACGGAGGGTTGTTAATGGTTCCCACCAAGCTCCGTCCAGTAAAGGCTTTCTTCAGTGCACCTTGGTAAATACTTGCGGCCCAGAGTCCAGATGTTCTGGGCTATCAAAAATGAGTTTCTGAGCTCCCTGATGGGCGGTACTCCAAGTCACACCACGCCTCAAATAGATCTCACGATGAACAGCGCCCAAAATCGGGCAATTAATAGGCCTAGCCCTGCCTATTTCTTCTGTTGCTCGCGTGTACATAGTCCCTTTTATTCCTCGGCGAGTAGCGAGCGATGAATTCGAGCTCTTTAAGCTCTGTCAGATTTGTTGACCGTGATGTTATTATATCATTCACCTATATTATTAACTCTCCAGCTACCGACAGGCTGCGCGGAACGCAGAATGTGACAATGCTAGAACTAGGACCAGTCTGATTCCTACATATTGCTCTGTAAAGCATTAGAGCTCGCATTATCTATATCTATTTCATGCTTGACAAATATATGGCCAGAGAAAAGAGATACACATATTAATCCCCCAATCTTGCTTTTGCCGATTCTTTGTAGCGCTACCTTAGGTCCACCCTTCGGCTATTGTGAAATTTATCGGCGGGAAGGAAGGGTATGGAGCTGCTCTCGAGCGATGGCAAGTTCCCCCTTAGAGGGCATGTCAACGATCATCAAATAAAGTACATCCTAGTCCAAGTATCAGCCTTCGTTTTCACAACAGCCACGGCACCTCGTAAAGGGGATAGCACAAACCTTAGTAATCCGACGCTTTCCCTTTCCAATGTACTCCCTTTGGAGTGATATCTGGTCAAGTTGCTGTTGATATGACTGCTCTAAGTCCTGGATATACTTCTGCCTCGTCTCCGGCGAGGCCCTCATATTCCGCAGTCGCTCTTGAAGCTGGGCAAGCTCAACCTCATGCTGCTCGTGCACAGCTTTCGCCTGTTCTTCCAAGGCAGCCATTTCTCGCTGCTTACCCTTCTGGGGATCAGATGTTAGGTATCCGCCAGAGATTAACCCTAATAGACCGCCATTAGTAGCTGGGTGATTTGGGTCCAGATATCGATTCTTAAAATGAGTCTCGTGTGGGATTGTGAGTATATCGCGTTGGCTCTCGGCAGCCTACGATCGGATATTAGCGGGCGTAGAGGCCAAAGGGGACCGATCGATACTTACATATCGCGCTTGTGCCCTTCGGTCAAGATACTTATTGATTCGATCAAGCCGTCTTTTGATTTTGTCCAATTTGTTGCTTGGTGGTTGCGGTTCTTGAGAGTTTTCAGGGAAAATTAATGGTGCAATCATGGGTGGCAGATTGTGCTGGCCTTCAGCGGTTATCGAAAATGGATTCCGAAGATTTTTCTTTGCTTTTCCGACAAAGCTTGAGTTTGTGGTATGCCGAGGGACGGTTTGTAAAACGGGTTCGACATTATTGCTTCTCTCTCCCTTGGTAAGAGGAACTGGGTTGTACGCCACGATAAGGCAGTAAAGTCCGCGCGGGCGCAGAACTTCCTCATTATAGCGATCCAAAAATGAATTGAGCCTATAGAGTAAGTCGCCGAAAAATCAGCTTGAGGGTTCCCCCTTCCAAAAAGCATCACCTTGGAGAGAACATACTTCCACTTAGTCTCCGTCTTCGCCGCCATTGAAGCTGCGGCTTGAACAGCAACAGTAACCCCCATGGCGATGGTGTTCGGGACAAAGCCGGCACTGAGGGCAGCCACTTGTACGGGGACCAGCCATCTTGAAACTTGAATCGCTTTGTTGAGGGAGGAAATAAAATCCGACAGCATTTCCTGATTTATACCATATTGTTCTAGCGCGGGGGCATATGCATTCACCCATCCACGTTCCTTGCTGCCGGGCCGGCGTTGAGGAATTACGACAGGGTATGGTAACCGTCTATCATATGACGACTGGGGGCTGGAAAATGTTCCTAATGTTGCATCTACCATGTTATTGGTATCCATTTGATCCGTATTCGATGGATACCCGTGGTAGTCGTCGTAAAGTGGCGGCGGTGCAAGATGTGAGTCGGCTAGGGTCATACTGCTATGTCACTCGGAGAGTGGAAAGTTCAGAAGGTAGTAAGCTATGGTAATCAATGGAGACGCGTTATAGAAGCCTACAGATGCCATTTTTGTGGTGGAAGTCATCCTTTTAAATATCTTTGGAAGTGGTGACATACTGAACAAACGGTATGCATCTTGATCTGGTAACCGCTGCGATTGAGCCAGTGATTAGTTTGGATTTGGCTTCGCGAGGCTAGCAGAATCGGGAAACAGTCGCGAAAGGCTGGGGCTGACGGCTGTCAGCTAAGAGGATTAGGGCTAAGCTTGGCAATGCTTGGTTGTTGGTTGTTCGGCACCGCCACACATTAGGCCTCCAAGATCCAGTTGGACACCTTGATTACTCACCTATTACTGCATGCCTTGGAGGTACTGCCTCTCGAATACGAAATGGGGGAACTGAATGTGTACTTCAGTCCTCTTTGCAGATCGTGAAGTGCTGCACACCTTGGAATGCTGCGGGTCTCACTCTGAAGCGTCCATCCTAGCCGATCAAGACCATTAGAACTAATCTTGGCTTGCTCAGCTGATTAATTTGCTCTTTAAGCGCTGCCTAGATAACGTGCAAAAGCGGATATCACCACCTTTCCCAATGTCAACTGAATGAATCTAACGTGTCACAAAGCCAGATGTCAAGCCAGAGGACGCGCGGCTTTGATAGTCCTACCTACCTAAAGTGCATATTTCATGCTGTTTCCAGCATAATATCCTTGTCCCCAATGATCTTCGTGCAATTGTTACCAGCAAACAATGTGATTGGCAGCTCACAATTGGTCCCTTGCAGCTCATTTTGTTACACGTTGATCAAGGAATGCACCATCCCTTGTAGGACGGTGGTAGAGGAGGGGTGTACGGTGTATTTCTTTTCTTTCTCTTCATAGTGAGGTTGCCAAGCGACTGTGAATAGAAAATGACCCGACTGGGACGTTGATCAGTTGTCTTCGCAGAATCATATTTCGTCCCTAGTTTCCCAGATATGGACATATTAGCGAACTGCGAGCCGACTTAATTTGAGGGGTTTTCTTTCTGCTCGACACAAGAATGCTTGCCAGCTAGATGCATGTATAATGTCAAGTACAAGGCCGGAAAGGACACAGCAGATCCCTTTATGATATCATTTTGATGAGGACTCACCATCCCCATGCAAGGCCTCGGTGCATTACATGAGGACCAGTTATAATCTAGGAAACCTTAATGCTTCAGAGAATCGAAGAGCATATATCAATCCGGGGGTGACCATGGTTTACAATGGGCAGGGCCATCAATCCTGTACGCAATACATCATCGCTCCTTGTTCTCGATTGGAATTCATCAGACCCGCAAGCCGAGCGACATGAGCACGAGCACCTCGGACACAGAACAAAAGCTACCATATAGCCATGATAATGATTCTCTTCACCAATCTCTACTTCAGCATGGGCTTCAATTGACCCCAGACGGCCGCTTCATCCGATGGTCTTCCACAAACCCAAGTCACCCTCGGAACTGGTCATTCACAAGGAAGACATATGACTTGACGATAATCAACCTTGTGGATCTTTTTACGTAGGTGTAACCTTTACGATATTCATAGGCCAAAGCTGACATGGCATTGGGCTTCGCAGCACAGCTACTAGCACAGCTGGCGTGAGTGCTCGAGGACACCACGAGTTAATGGCTCATGAGCTAACCGGATGCCATAGACGGTAGCTGCGAAAGCTGCACATGATGAATACGGCTTAGACGAAACACTAGCAATCTTTCTATTTGTCTCCGTGTGCGTTGAACTTAGTGGTCATTTTAGTGCCTCACAGTCTAATGGCGCCTAGGTCGTTGCTTGGACAACTCGTTGGCTCATTACTATTTGCGCCATATTCCGAGACATTCGGGCGTCGAAAACTATATATTGTCAGTGGAATTCTTTTCGCGGTTGGATGCATAGTCATCGCCTCGGTTCGCTCTCTAGCAGCCACAGTCATCGGACGCTGTGCTACAGGGTTTCTTTCCTCGATTCCGGCCAATGTCCTGGCGGGAAGTATCGAAGATATGTATAAGAGCCGGCCGAGAATGTGGTGGCTATGTATCTGGTCGGTCGCATCAAACCTTGGCCTGGTACTAGGGCCTATAATAGCCGCCTATCTCACGGCAAGTCTTGGGTGGTATGATGAAGGTCTGTCCAGCAGCCTAATGCAGAGTATGAACTGATCCAAGAATTCTAGGAGATGGGTGTTCTATTTTGCGGCCATCGTAGTTGCGTTTCTTACCGGACTGCTTGTTTTCATCCAGGAATCACGCCCTTCTCTGCTCCTCGCTCGCGAGGTCGCAAAATTCCGCCAGACATCCGGGATGGACACACCTCCCCCCTTGAATCCCGATCATACCCCGGATCTTCGCACATTTGTGCGCACAACTTTGATTCGACCTGTGGAGCTTTTCGCCGAGCCCATTGTGATGTGCGTGGCAGTGATGACTTCCAGTGCCTTTGGCTTGTTATATCTCTTCACCGAGGCGCTTCAACCAATCTACGAATCTCTTGGCTTCACGGCCGAATCCTCCTCCCTCGCATTCGTTGGTCTGGGAGTCGGCACCGTACTCAGCTTGTTCACTCGCTTCCTCGACGAGAGAATTGTGGAAAGCCGCCTTCGCAATACCAAAACCCTCTTGCCGGAACATAAACTCACAGGAATTTATATCGGAGCACCGCTGTTGGCTACCGGACTATGGTGGTTCGCATGGACAATTCCACCACATATCCATGACCTGCACTGGATCGTACCAACCATACCTCTCGTGCTCGTTGGGTACGCATTAAACGAGTTCCCCACAGTACTTCTGGGATATCTGGCCGACAGTTACTTGAGTTACGCTGCTAGTGGCCTTGCAGCAGTCGCGTCTTTCCGGGCAGTTCTCTCGGCGAGTTTTCCTCTATTTGCGCGACAGATGTTCTCATCATTGGGCAACAATGTTGCTATATCAATTTTAGCAGCATTGGCGACGGTATTCTGCGTGATCCCGCCTCTGTTTGGGCGCTACGGCACGAGGATTCGAGCGAGTAGTAAATTTGCCCGGTATAGCTTACGGACACATGAGGAGAACTGCGTCGATAAGGATGAATTTCTGCAAAATGCAGACTAGCTTCTGCGCAACGACAGTCTCCCTCTATCTGCCGTGTTTTCAAGCATCGTGGGCTTGGTAAGGAGGGAGAGGAAACCTACTTTTATATAGTAATTGGCCGCTTTACACTTTAATCTCTAGATTACCTCGTCGTACCAATATAGTATCAGCTACGTTAGACTATTCACACCGGGCATAAATCTCGCCTATTGAATAATGCCCTATCGTACTACGGTTTGACGACATCTAAGTGCTCTATTGGAGGTCTATGTCAACAAGTGTGGGTTGAGGTAAGGGGCACTGGAACGTCATTTGTAATAGAAACTATGATGCCAGTGAGCAGCTTCCCAGAGATTCTGAAAAACAAGCAGGTCCCGAGAACACTCATGGGAGCAGATCAGTGCCTGACACAATGGACAAATTTTCAGTCAAAGGAGGGTGTTCGTCCAAGGCCCCCTAAGTCACCATGGCCTAACCGCAGCGTGTCAGAAACTAGAGTCCTGGAAAGAGATTGCTGGGCTGCACTGGTCTCTGGCACACCCCTGTCTAGTCTCAACCCTGCTAAATTATATTTTATTCTAGAAGGTAATCATTCGACTAAGGGAGCCCATCAGAAAAAACATTGCCGGGTCCAATTCCAAGTCGGTAGTGTATTTGTAGCGCAAACCCCTGCTCGAACCCTGCTCGACAGGAAGCTAAAACCATCCGTGCGAGGCTACATTTCTTTTAAGAGGTGTGATACGACTTTTATTGGTATATGTTGCTAGTTCTTCTCCACAGCAGCTCGTATTTTCAGAGTTGTGGTGGGCTACGTATGCCCGCACGGTAGATATTAAAGTGACGAACAGATATCGAAAGGCTTGTCTATAACGCATAATCTAGGTAATACTCCTACCCGTGGCTACTATCACGAAGCTGGGGGATTTTCAGTTCAAGCATCTGCCAGGTTCGCTGCACCTGGACGCCAAGGCTTTGACGTCGACTGCGGAGGCCGACCAAATATTCCAGCTACGGGATTCGAACACTGGCGGCAGCTCACCAGGAAGTTGTTACACCTACTAAAACCACTTCAGACTACTCGAAGAGATAATGACCTCTCTAGATGTGGGTGAGTCGGGAAACAATGCGTTTCCTACGATTCGTAATCTCACTTTCCTGATATAGACCTACCGGACCCGCCAAGGAACGATCTTCATCGATTACGTTCCTTAACCGTCTTAACGGTTCCCGCGAGACTGACTATAGCGTACAACTGGAACATGGCCAATGCGAGGCGCTCGGTGGCGGAACTGATGGGTCAAGATGTGATAAGAAATACTCCGTAGCATGATAAGGTTTCCCTGCCCCTTTTGCATGCCGCCTAGCCAGGAAGTCTACCAACATCTGAATTGTGTTGAACGAGAATGGAAGCAAATTTAAGCATATCGGGGTGCTTCCCAAGGACCAAACAGGAGCTAACTGTTTCCTCGTGGAGTACTTCGTATAGCTACCGTGTACATACACACCACGGTACTCTCTGTTGTTATGCGCTCCAATGGCATAACAAGTGGATCTCTTCCTCTCGCGCTACCCGCACACAGGTCGAAATGTTGCCCAGGCTGCTCCGTAGGAAAGGTTAATATATGGAGTCATAGACCCTTCACTACGCCAATTTTGACACACAATGGCGATTTTCTGAGATCGTATATTGTTCACCTCAACAGCCAATACCTATCAGGGATACTAAACGAAAGACATAGTTTTCGTAGGCCCTGAAAAGAAATACTCGGGACTTAGAGGGTTGCATCACGAACAAAACTCTATTTGGAATAAAATAAGCCGAACTATTGTACTATAACGCACGATGTAACCCTGGGAATTGACTTCACGTTTTAGGAATATGATATAATCCATTAAAATCCGGTGTATTATAGCTATATACTATTGTGTCAGGGTATTCCAGGCATTTAGGTTCTGAGGCACGAATGTCAAGTCCCTCAGCTGATGGCGAAGTACTGCCACGTGCCTTGATGATATAGTCGATCGAAACAAATCTAAATCTAGGCTGAAACTTGGCCATCTCAGGAACTACAGGAGAGTTCTACCGGCGTTTCGGATCTTGAGCGAATTCGGTCCCGGAAAGGCACGCCAAGAACTTGCGCTATTTCTGCCAAAGCGCAGGATTTAGTGGGACGTCGATCGGTCACTAGCACGGCTATCAGGAATGAGAGTCACCGATTGGCGTTTGACCAAGCACAGAATGACGCTGGATGACAAGTGATACCCTGCATATCTGTTTAAGCGAGACTAGTTAAAACTAATTAAGGGGTCTTCTGAGGCGAACTCGTGTTGATCCATTAGCTGGTGACGATTGCTCCCATGCTAGGTGACCCAAGGATAACTTAATCCGATATTAACAGGCAACTTAGATTTCACCGTTGATCTAGTGCCTTGGTTAGGCGAGAAAGTAGCCCGCGAGCCATGCATCAATCCAGGAGCGTGGAGGTGAACTGAAAACAAGTTCAAATGATATTTTATATCTGTTACCCTACAGTCGCTATGTTCACACCCGAAGCCCCCAGCTGAATCTGCCTCAATTGTTCCACGTCCCCCTGGGTGTTCACGGACCAGGAGTTCTCGTGCTCCTGATTGCACTGTCAGGATGGCGGTAGACCTGGCCATAGCTATCCCCACCTTTATTGGGGGCGTGCTATCCACTTTAGCTACGGCTTTTGTTCTGATTCTCTTCGCGATCTCCCCTAAAAGACGACACTTCCGTCACTGGCTCATCGTCAATCTGACCATTGCTGGTAAATAAACCCCGATCCCTTTCAGACAAAACGCTCTAAATATTGATGAGACACTCCCTGGTCCAGATTTTGTAAATGCCACGAACAATACTATCTCCGGCCTGGTAGTACTGAGTCAACATGATCTCAGTCCCGGCCCTGGCTGTCGGCTGAATGGCTGGGTTGGCCAATTTTCAGTGCAAGTAAGGCCCGCCGGCCCAATCCTAGCGAAGATAACGTTCTTAACCAAAGCTATGCGTAGGCGGTGGACTTTTCAGTCCTGGCGATCGCACTGGTTGCGCTGTGGCTGATCACACAGCCAGCACGAGTCTCTACAATGACAACCCGATCGAAGATTGCGTTCTGTGCTAGCATCTGGGTCGTCCCTGTGGCGACAAGTAAGTTGACGCACCACTAGCCCCGAAGTACAAAAGGTAGATGATTAAATCGGCATTTTAGGTACCGCTGCCCTGGGCATGGGTCTCTATGGCCCTGTTAGTGGGAATTGGTGCTGGATTCAACCTCAATATTTGGGTCTTCGTTACGCCCTCGGCCACGGGTGGCGGATTGGCATTGTGCTACTAACTGTGGCAATATATGTTCTTGTCTTTGTGCTTGTCAAGCGCCGTTACCGTCATCTAGGCTCTTTTCAAAACAATCATACAAGTAGTGGTCGAGTAAGAACAGGAGGAAACGGGGACCAGACTGAACTCTCAGCGGTAAAGGTGGAGGCCACCGTCACGGTTGATCACGAAAATATTACCAGTCTTCCACCAATTCGAAATCCAAGCAGTCAGGACCGCAGTCTTTCAAGAAATAACCATTCAAGGGCCTACAGTTCCACCGTCTTGACTGGTACGTACGGGGAAACTTATGATATAGTTGGGGCCACTACTTACATACTCTTAAGGTCCCAGATCTACTAGCGGCGGACCTAGTAATGTCGGAAGATTCCCTTCTGTGAATTATTACCGCAGACGAAATGAAACGCAGCAGCGAAACAAGACAATTCAATATGCTGATGTTCGTCGTATAATGCTGCTGAACGGCTATCCAGCATTCTACATATTCCTCTGGCTTCCAGGGCTTCTCAATCGTCTTCTGGAGTCTCTTGGCCAAAGTCCCAGATGGCTGAAGATCCTCCAGGCTTCTACTCAGTTCATCGGTTTCGCCAATGCCCTTACGTACTCATATAATGAAGGGCTTCAGCGACAGATCCGCTCTGTCACCACTGGGCGTAGACGACTTCACGATGACAGGTTTGACTATTCATGACATCTGTGCAGGGTAATGAACTAAACATGTAAGTCTGTCCAGATGGTTTTCTGGAATATAATGTGTTCATGGTGTTGACACACAAGTAGGGAGATTACTGATTGGAATGAGTATAGCCAATGTAAAGGGTTTAATTGATAAACATTATATATAAATCCAAAGCCCAAATTAGAATTAATAAGAAAGACAGACATCTATAAAAGCAGTATTGGTGGCTGTCATACTTTGACCCAAATCCTCCAACCTCCTTTAAAACAACGACTTAAGACAATGACCAGACCACCTCCAATCGACACAATACCTGAAAATCCCCACATAGAATTAGAGCTCCAATTATCCCGTATTGCCCCGGCAATTGGGGCGCCAACGAGATTCCCGATCGTAATTGCCGCATATCCCATTCCCATACGCGTTCCAACTAGAGCTTGGTTGGGAGATAGTTTGACGAAACATGGCGGCGGGAGAGAGGTAAATGCCCCAGAGAAAAACCCATAGATGATTAGCATGATAATTAAGCCCGGCATACTCTCGACGTTGATAAGAGCAAAGCTCAGCACACCACAGACTATAATACTAAGGGAAAGGACATTGAACGGCCCAACTTTTTCGGCCAAAATATTCAAACACAGACGGCCGCAGACAGACCCTGCAGTGATAACTGAAAGAAGATAGAACCCGAATTCTCCGCTGGTGATGTGATTCTCTATAGCGTAGATTTGGATATAGTAGTTCGGGATGTCAATGGAAATCGATGTGATCGTTCCACCAAGCAGAAACACAACATATGCAGGCTCTTTGAATGCGCTCCAGTCGAAGATATCCCTTCTCAAGGTTCTTGTTGGCTGCGGTAGGTCTCGGAAGGCGGCCAGTTGTATTAAGAGGGTAATGAACATAATCGACCCAATAGCTCGGACGCACCATGCAAAACCAACTCGGGCAGCGAGCTTATGAAGCATGATCGGATATACAATGCCTCCTACTAAGAAATTTTAGCTATGAGTTATGAGTACCAGTGGGCATGCTGAAGCAGCAACTAACCAACTCCACCCCCCGCTGTTGCTATTCCATTCGCAAGTTCGACTCGCTGGTCAAAGTATGAAGATAAGATCGTGATGCCGGGAACAAACACCATCCCGGTTCCGATACCTATGCATACCCCCTGAGCCAAGAACACTTGATAATATTCGTTGCAGACACTAAGCATCATCTGGCCGAAAATGGTAAAGAATGAACCGGTATAAACAAGTGACTGAAAGTAGCCCAGATCGTAAAGGGGTCCGGTTATCAGACCCAGGATGAGCAACAGCGATGACTGCGTTGAGCCAATCCAGGATATACTAGATGAAGAGGCAGAGAAAAGGCTTCCACTCTCGTAGAATGTTTGATATGCGCCATAGCTGTCAGTTACCCCCCTTTGGGCTAGTCAGCGATAGACCAGAAAGCAGCTCGAGACCCCCTACCAGGTGTTGAAGACAACAAGGAAGCCACCCAAGACTGCTATCCATGCCTTAGCACTATAACCATGCTCCAGATAGTTCTCGTTACTCGAGAGCAACTCATGGCTTTCGATCTCTTGTGTTTGGATTAAATGACATCCTTTTTGCTCCAAATCATTCATGACGACCGTGTCAGAGTGACCGGCCCACGGGAGGGGTGTGGGCGTGGCATTTTTCAAGCTCAGCAGAATTGTGCCAAGCTTAGCGTAGTCCTTGGAAGTGAGGTTTCGAAATGTAATCTCCCTCTTATTTGCATGGTGCGCCTCGATGAGGTGTGATATGGTTGGCCATTATACGAACCCCCTGCATATATATTGTGGGACTCATGCACGATTTACCCCTTGATGAGGTACTATCGAGTGCCGCCAAACTTACGGTGAAGATAGATGGCAGCTGATGCCAGGATCTTGATTTCTTTTCTTTCCTTCTATTATGTGCCGCGTTGACCCCGTTGTACCAAGCTGTTTCACGGTTTGATTTGGCAATTCATATCTATTATCTATGGCGTGGGATAAAAATATGTTAATGGAAAAATGTATCTTTGTAAAATACAGTTCGTGACTGATGTACCTACCGGCTGTCTGGTATACTGTACAAGCAAAGACATATTTTATGGAAACTTGATTGTTCTAGTGTATATACTACCTGGAGATATGTATTTTATACTCGACAGAACGGACAAGGAATCATAAGCGTACATAAATACAAAATTAATAGAAGATTGCAATTTCAATACCACATACAAACTTGGCTGAAGGTAAGGATTAGAATAATTACACAAATTTCTAGTGCAATAGATAATATTTAATAGGGCAGCCGTTTCTTCTGTCTGCCATGTAGATATTTCCTTTCCTTCCTCAGCGAGAAGCATTCGATCAGTTCAAGCCTTTTCAGCCTCGTCAAATTTCAGATATATAGGTTTCTTTTCTTTTTTTTTAATATGAGTATAATCAATTGAATAAAATGGAACTGTTTCTTACATGAATCTTTATTTCTAGTAAGGATGGGGAGAGGTTTAAAAATTTGAATCTGAGTGTGTCCTCTCTACTGATATACCAGGGTATGATAGGTCACATACTTCTTATGGATTGAGGAAGATATGAGATGAGAATTCAATTGATATAACACATCATATTTCACACAAGTACCTACGGAGAAATCGCTTTTCCTCAAAGGAAATCATGTAAACGTAAAGCGAAAGACACTCCCTCCAATTCCGGGATAACCATTCAGGAGACAAAATCCTCCACTGTTGGTCGCTCCTGTTTATACTTGGAGCGGCCATGAGGGATCCAAAATGGGAAAAGAAGCTTCACAGTGCTCATATGGTCCCCTGCACACCTTAACGCTGTTCGACCGGTTGAATCAGTAACTGGAGTGTCAGTCACTTCCACAAGACGGCGCGTAGCCTCTGCATAACCACTTTCTGCAGCGTAATGGAGCGGCGTCTGGTGAAACCAATCAGGAAGATTTCTCGTATCTAGAAAACGCTATGATTTAGATTGCCTGTTTGACTAGGAACCGCTCGATTCCTGTGTTGCCTGTCTACCAGAAACGTCCAATCTCTGAATTATCTAGCTAATAGATAGGTACATTGATAGATCACTTTATACAGTGTGTAAGTAAATAATTTAGGCTTCGTTGTTTAAAATATAGTGTTTTAGGATACATAGGTGGAAACAAGGAATAGATCTAGATTAATCGAATTTATTAAATTTTTCAGTAAGTCTACTAGACGAGCTTTGGAATTAATCTGCGGGGGAAACACTGAGGCCCCTAGTATATTTGACAAATGCTGATGGCGGTTAGGTATTGATGCGTCAGTATCTAGAGGCGACATCTATTGCCATGAAGGCACAACTGTACATGTACACAAGCCACGGTATCTCCCTACAGAGCTTCATTGAATTTTCACATAACATCATTCAGTTAGTGCAGTTGACCAGAAATCAGCTATTGACAATCTCAGAATATAAGATATCGTGCTTGTGCGAGGATCTATGAATTCATTGCAGATTAAGTATATCAATATATGGCCCCCGAGGTCTAGTCACGTCTTGTCTCTCTCTCGACCTTCTTGTCTCCCAATGTTACTCCAACATGCTTGACAACCAGCCAGGCAGGTAATAACGCGATTGCCCAAAGAGCGAAGTTAAGGTAAACGCTTCCCACGGAAGCCATGATTGTTACACTGTTGAGACCATACTATGAATACCAAGTCAGCAATTCTGCCTTTTAAACAGCCTTCAGGGAGCATAGGACCTACCGAAACCGCCTGCGCAGCGCTTTCAGTACCCCGAAGTAAACCCGAGATACGGATAACCTCCTCCTCATCGTCAGCCAAATTGCTAACAAGGAAATACCTATTCATTGTCAGTATTTTCTCTCCGTCGCAATTCCGGTGGTAGATGCATACAGGAACATATAATTCAACTGGAATCCCGCAACCCAGAACAGATACAAGGCGAACCCGCGCCCGAAACCGGCATCCGCCCAGTCATACGCAGGCTGGGTCCTCTTGAACTCCGTAACAATGACAGTGCCCCAAACCCACCATGCGCCTTGCAAAGCGAGTATGACTATAAAGGAAGTCCGCGTCCGAGTTTTGAGCGAGATCCGCTTTGTGTCGAGATACCCGCCCAGAACGTTTCCGAGGATCAGGGCGATAATGCCGCCCAGGAAGGAGCCCAAAGCACGAGCCCGCACTGAGAACCAGAGCGAGAGATAGGTGAACATCACAGACTCAGTAAAAACCGCTTGACTGATAAGTGGAACGATGAGCAGAAAGTTGCGACTGAAGAAGAGCTTAGCCATGGCCTTGATTTCGTAGAATGGGCTGTTTGCGATGCGAAGCTTGACTGGTAGTCCGTCGGTGCGCTGTACCTGTTCCGGGGTATTCATTAATAACCCGCAGAAGGGGCCTAGCGCCTGAAGAACTATGAAGACAATGAGCACGGCGTACGAGACGCTGCCTGCTGTGTCGCGGTTCGAGTTGATCCCGAGGTTGATGGCGCCTCCCACTATCTGCCCACCGACGCGGAAGCTCAACCAGAAGCCTAGGAAGCGACCTTGATTGTGTGGCTCCGGATAGGAGATGGCAACCGCAGCTTCTGCCATCCAAAAAATACCAGCCGAGAGACCGCAAAGAGCGGCACCGAAGAGAACAAACCATTCGGTACCGAATCGGTTGTTGGTATATAAGCCCGCTGCATACGGGGCGTATCCCATGGTACCGACGATAAGTGTCCATTTGATGCCGATATAGCGGACGACAACGCTGCCAAAGAAGCACGAGACTACCATAAGACAGAAAGTCAACGCATTAGCTGCGTTGACAAGGTACTGCGTACGGAATCAGTATGGACTGCACAGATAAAGAGATTTTTCCCAATCTACCGACCGGTTTCTCCAGACCTCCTCCACCGACGGAGTTCATGGCTCCCCAGATTCCCGGAGCAAGGAAGTTGCACAACCCAAGAATCAGGGCATTGTAGAACGTAGAGCGGTACCATTTGACTATTACCATCAGTATCGCCTTGTGTAGGTCGTCCTCGAAGCTGTCATCTAACCTGGATGCTTCTCCGTAGAAGGAGGCGAACTAGGCCCAAGCTCCTCATCCGTCGAATGTATATCTGTTTTGTCGTAGGCCATAATGGAAGTAGTGTGCTATCTATCCCTTGATTCCAGCGACCGGATCAAAAACGGGGCCAGACCTTAAATATCTACGACGACAAGACATGGTAAAGCTCCGTCGGCAATTTATATCCCTTGCAGCTAAGCGTTTCCTCAGCTAGTCGCCTAGATTACAATCTAAGCTTATCGCGCAGGTCAATCAATGACTTGGGACCCCTGCCCAGCCCAATGACCGTATCTGCCGAGAGAGGAGCGTCATTTGGTTGCGCTAAATGTGTCGATTTTGACGATGAAAGCCGCGGCGATGTTGTTGTTGGCGTGGCTGATTACGTGCTCGCACGGCATTTTAGCACAAATTGTGAATTAGATTTCAACATTTCTGAACACGCATGGGAAAGCTTGTAGACGTCTGCCAATACTATTTTGAAAATTACCAATTCATTTCTGACGGAATTGTTTTCCTTTTCTATGACTGAGTGGGTTATGATTGATGAGGTGACTATTATCTATTGCGACACCGCTGCGATATCTACTAATGGGAGAGATACACAACAACGTTTGAGTACGGGTAAGGCATTAGGATGGAATACAAAGGACATTCTTCACTAGTAAAATATCATTGCTGTCGTGAATCTCGATGAATTCTCAGTCTCGGTGATAGACACGTACACCCAGGTAAATGCATAGCAGAAATAAAACCACGAGATAATATTGGTAGAGTTGGGAAACTTGGCGGATGAACCACAGCAATGCAACTCTACTCCCGATCATCGGGATGGAAGACCAGGGCCCTCACTTCAATACTCTCCCGAGGCGGCGCGTTCTCAGTTTCCGGATTCACAAACGCTGAATGAGGGACTCTGCGTGCGCGGCCATCCGTCTTGGAGTCAAAGCACTTGATCAGCGTCACCAAGTCCGGCGGTTGGCCGTAGCGGTAGTACCACTTGATATCAGGATTCGGCTTCACTCCGTATGTTTCACCCTCACGGTCAGGGTAAATCAGCTTAATCCCAACCAGATCGCTGTCCGGAATGGAGTGGGCATCTCCCACGGTCAGTGGGTCTTTGAAAATTGGCTTGATCGGCCTCCAGACATTGATAATCTGATACCGTCCCTGGAGGAGCTCCGGAGCATCTTCACCAAGGTGGTGTGAGACACGGTTCTTGGACGCTTCGTAGGACTGGTCGATATGTACGCGCTGGACAGGTCCACGCAGATCCGCGGGTTTCTTTCTCGAGTCTTGGGAGGCGCGACGGATGGTATGATCAAAGATGAAAACGCGAGAAGCACCAGTCCTATTGGGAAACGGTCAGCTCCATATGGTCGGATATGTGTTGGATCACACATACGCGTCTTTAAGCAGCTGCTCGGTCTCTGGGTAATACTCTCTTTTGATCTGCTCATCGTCGGTAAAGTCCTTCTCCCGGCTCTCATGGTAGTAAAATTGGAAGCCATTCTTATCCAGCGAGTAGTCCAGTTCATTACCGCTTACGTCGTGGATGGTGACGGCAAGCTCGGTTGTTGGCCGGTCGTAGGTTTCAGGCCGTCCGACATAAGTTGGGGTCAGATGAGAGCCGTCTTCAGCCTCTTTCAAAAACTTAAGCGTTGTTTGAACGTGGCGAGGCTTCTCCGAAGAGACAGGAACGGCTGCCTTTTGCGTGAGCAGCGAGGGCTCGTGGCCAGTTGGGACCTGAACGGCGGCAGAGGCCATGGTGCTTGATATTAAATGTCTTTTTGCGAGATGGAAATCCTGAGAGCCGTGATTCTGAGGATCTTCTGATCTTCACCCAGGATCTCGAGTGAATAGCTACTTTATATACACCCGTCTGTGCTGGAATGTGGGGAAGAAATCGCATTTGTCAGACTCGCACGCCATTATTACAGGGCTTTCTTATGCATGTATCAGTCAATCCAAGCTGATAAATACAAAATAAGGCTATTGGAGCATCGCTTGGACGTGGAATATATGCAGGTATGACCGTTAGACCACTACGAAAGATGCAATTAAAGAGCCCATGCATGGATACAAACCAATAGGAGAAACCGGATGAATTAATAATCGCTTCCAAGTAGTGTCACTGATTCCTATGTACGCATTTATAATCCATATAGCGCGCTGACGTCAACGTCTATAGATCTATCTTTAGGTTATTCTATACGAGCGCACAAGCTTTGTAATGTCGGTACCATCTTCGAGTACGTCCTTCTCTTCTTCGAGCTGATAACCGCCCCATCGCGGTAGCAGTACTGTCCATATATACCAGTACACAATGCCGAACACGACCCTGACTTGGTCAGCCTGGTGAATAAAGAACTCTGGGTTGGGATACTCACACTCCAGCGCCAACAATGGCATATGTGGCATAGAAGAAATGCACGTCTCCCTTCCGATCCGGAGGAGGGAAGAATGGAGCTGCCAACAGGGCAATACAAACCACAATGCGGAGCCAAATCGCCGACCGCCATGCCTTGAAAGGTCGGTTGAGGAAGGGCTCTCGTTGTCGCACAATGAGCAATCCGACCGTAACGGCTAGGGCAAAGATCTGTCCGGGGTAGCCCTCCACGTCTAGGATAAAATTATAGACATCTCCTTGTGGTGGGAGAGAAATCACCAGAATTGATGGCACGTAGTGTACAATGAGTCCCCCGAGCGGCGAGTTGAATGGCCGAGAGGAGGAAATAATATGCGACCACGGCAAAAAGCCCTGACGAGCGATTTCTTGGTTCACACGAGCCTGAGAATACGAGTTAGAACCAACATCTTCAAACAGCGAACGGCCCTGTCTTTACCAGAGCAAATGTGACCACCATGACATTTCCAGCTGCCGAAATGGCAATGGCCAGAGGGAAGAGGACGCGACCGACGTGGGCTCCAAAGAGTCGCTCAAATAGTAGACCCGCCACGAGTTCCCCGCTGTTCTTGATCTCATCAAGAGGGACTACGAGAAAGTAAGATATGTTTGCCAGAAAGTAAAGACCACTCGCGGTCACCAGCGCCGCCGGACAGACGGTCTTCAGCGTCTTTACCGGGTCCTGGACTTCCCCGAGAACGTTGTTAACGTTGTTCAGTCCAGCATATGAATAAAGGACCTTGAAAAGAGAAGTCGATATCAGACTCCAACTCCAGTTGGATCCTTCCCAGAGTGTATCCCACGCGAAGGGATTGTTTGGAATCGCTATATCGGATTCACCGAGTGGACTTTTGAAAGGACGCAGAAGAATGACCCAAATTCCGGTCAGAGACATGGCGGTAACGAGAAAGATCTTCACCCATCCAAGCACGTTCTGGATCCATATTCCGGTCCTGAGAAAGCAACCATGCACGATTGTAATCAGGGTCAGCAGGCCAACAGCTAGCGCCTTATGTTGATACTCGGTAGGGTCGATATTCAGTGCGAAAAGCGTGTATTTCGCAAATATAATACAGTTGCTGGCCGTGAACCCCAACAGCACGGCTTGCACGGCGATAAGAGTAGACGCGAGGAATTTAGGACGAGGATAGGCATACTCCAGATATACCTATACCGAGCCAACGATAATTTAGCCAAAGAGAAAGCCTTCTACGGAGTGAAAGCACGGAATCTTCACCTTCTCCCCCCCGGAGCGAGGCAGCATGCATCCATATTCCATTGACACGGTCATTCCACAGGCCGATAAAATCGTTCCGACCAACCATAGTGATAACGTCAATCCGACACTTCCGGCCGACTTGACGATTGATCCCGGGGTCGCGAACACTCCGCTCCCAATGACGCGCGATACAACAAGAATATACGCGCTAGACCAAGTGAGTGTTTTCCCATGGGAGGATATCCCAGGTAAAATGCTTTGGAACCCCAAGTGCAGCTCGTCCGGTGGAAAGTAGAGAGTTGGATCGTGCAACGCATCGTAGTTCGGGGGAGTCGAATCCAGCAGAGGACGTCGGTCGTGGTCGCCCATCACGACGGCCGAATGTGTATAGCTATGTCTGGGCTTTTGCCCTCGTTAATCGCTTCAACTCTTGATTCAGCCCAGTCAACCAGGCGTTGTAGCTTTTCCACTTCGCAGGACCAAGCTCATTAGTGATTTAAATGCTCATAATAGCCAATGCAAGGGGTGGGATATCCCATATGTCAGCAGCATTATCTTTCGGCGGCACTGATAGGTAATCACCCTCATGACTCTCTGGCACGTCATTCTAGTCAGGAGTTATGTGTGCAGTTCCTAGAATGCTGAGTGGTTCACAACAACTATAGGTCGGACACATCAGAAGCCCCGGGGCCCCCAAATTGGGGCAGAATGTGACAACGAGAGTTCTACCTAGCATTTACATGCATAGTTGATTGCCCTTTCGGTAGCTGCGCTTGAAGCTGGATGGGACAGCGCGGGCGATAAATCTACAGTCTCTCCCAACCTTCACACCGCTCCACAAAGCAGCCCAAGGGATGCTTTGCCCTAATAGTATTAATTTCTTGCCCCGACGATTACGCTTCAGTTCATATCCAACAGCGACGAACCATAGTATTGTTGATAAGCAAACTAGGGTTGTATTTTCCATCCTCAAGCACTGTCTACTGATTTCCCATTCGCCATTATTCCTCATCTACGGCCCTGAATCACATCATCGGGCGTTCTTATTGGCTCAGGGCAAACCCCGGATTGGCGGGTCTGGGCATGATATTCGACTTGATATCGCTTGGTCAACGATGTCTAACCTTACCCGGATAACTCATGGCCCCGGATACCCATATACAGCGGCGACAGCTGATTTAAATGAGAGGACGCCAGCATGAGCAAGATATCTTTTCTATTATTATTAAGACCACCTAGTGAATACAAGGGATACCGGCTAAGGTTTGCCTATCATCATTCTTCTTGATAATCATTTCATCACGTCATATCAGCCCCGCGATTCGCAATGCTCAAATATTAGAAATCCTTCCAAGTGACGAACAACGATCAAGGCACTTTTTTAAAAATTACAGAGGACGTGGCTATACTGTATCCCGGGACAATGGACCCATTATACTCTGGCGTGGCGATTCCACCGCTGGGATCGACTCGTGTATTCGTGCGAGAGGCTGATACACCCTCTTGCCGATAACCGGTTTGCATTTTTTTTTACTATATATGTGACAGTAGGTTACATAGTACAAACGTTCAACACACTTGTAACCTGCCCGGAATAGTCCTCCCCTGTCAAAATGACTGCTGTATCGGCATATGTTCCTCTCGTGTCGCTGAACGAAAAGCAGCACACCATTTCATACCAAGAGATCTACCCGGAACAACAATCAGAGCCTACATTCGCCAATCCTGATGCATCCGAAGAAATCATACCACAGCTAGGGCCGTCCACTCAGCGTGCGTTGTTGCTAAAAGCTGCGCGCGAGGAATATACCCTGGTGACAGATCATGCCATCCCATCCATACTACACAAGGACGAGATACTGGTTAAGGTACTCCAATCAATGTCACCATCTTGTATTTGCAGAGTCTAATTGACAGTAGATCGTGGCTATCGGCCTAAATCCGATCGACTGGAAGGGCCCGTAAGCATATCTCAACTTATTGACCCAGCCAACGCCACTGACAGCCACAATATAGAGCCTTCAACTTCGCCATTCCCAGTCTACCGTGGATCAATGGACGAGATCTAGCAGGCGTCGTTGTCAAGGCGAACCCAGCGTCCAGAGTACAAGAGGGCGATATAGTTCTCGTTCCCTCCACGGACTACCGCGATATCCGAAAAGCAGCCTTTCAGGAATATGCCATCGCGACTCACTTTAATGCTGCGCGAATTCCACCAACCCACAGTATCTATGCCTCTGCCTCGTTAGGTGTTGCATTCGTGGCCTCTGCCCTTGCCTTGGGCGTATCATTAGGTTTAGACTTCTCCCTCACTCCGGCATGCCCTGGCCCGAGCCTTACGGAAGTGGTCCGCGAAATCGACAGCGATACGATTCCCGCTGATATTCGAGAAGAGTGTTACTCGGGTCTCTCCGAGATAGAAAGAGTCAGACCCGGTGACTGGATCGCCATTTGGGGAGGTAAGCTCATTTTGTAGATCTATAATTGGGTTCTAACAACTAATTGAAGCCAGCATCAACCACTACCGGATACATCACACTACAACTAGCCAAGCTGGCTGGACTAAAAGTCATCTGCGTCGCCGATGTTGCCCGCCACGGAGCAAGACTAGTTGACCTCGGAGCCGATGTCCTGGTGGACAGACATGACACCCAGCGCGCAGTGGAAATCATTAAAGGAGTAACGCGAGGGAAGCTCCGCTATGCCATCGACATCGTCGGAAAGGACACTGCGACCCTACTTCAAAGCGCACTCGAGGATACCGTCCGCGAAAACGGGTCTCGCGCGCATCTGTTAGGTCTCACGGGCCTCCCTAAGGAAAGAAGCTCCAACATTGTTTACCACACAGTGCCGATTAAGCTATTCCACACGTCACCGGCCGTTGGGGAACAGATGGTCTCGTGGCTAGAAGATCTGCTACACTCTGGTGCTCTTCAGCTGCCAGAGATTATTCGCACAGAAGGGGGTCTGGGGAGCGTCAATGCATCACTAGATCTTCTTCGACAAGGGGAAGCGTCAGGGAAGCGCATCGTGGTTAACTTGGCGGGGTAGTAGGTATGACTATTTCCTTTTGCTACTTTTGGAGACTTTATGATAGAATGTTGTATGAAACGTTTGGTCTTGTACATGCCTTCCATGATCCCAACTGTGTACTTCCTCTGTCGATAGACCCTTTTTAAAAGCGTCAGACACCGATAGAATTGAGTTACTTCCATACATACGCAAGTGAAGTAAAGCTGAAAGCAAGCTTCATTATTGTCATTGCTGTAGTCTGAGCCTTAGCGTGATCGGGATTTCAGCCCACGGCTTCAACATCCACTACCAAACAAGAAACCTACACGCACCCCACCATTAATTCCATTACCCCTCATCCGTGTAAGCCATTCTCGGAATCCGTTATCGCAACGAGTATACCCCTGGCTGACTTGCGTGATGGTGGACGAATGGGGGCCCAGCAAGACGTGCGATTGATAACCGATTGCGCGAGTCTCGGCATGGATGATGGAAGATCGCGATGCCGTTTGGTTGGAGTCCAACTCCTTGGAGAGCACTACTCCAACGCAGATACCATTATACAGCCCTGTGGATTTACGGGTCGACGTGGGGGGATTATGGATAGGAGGTATTGGAATGTCCTGAACGCTGGAGCTGTTCCTACCAATAGCCCTAACCAAAGAACATCACCTGCGAACCCAGACCTCTGCGACCGAGTTGGTTTTAACAAAGAGGGTTTTGCAATTGATTTTACACACGGGTAGAAAGCAAACTAATTACTGACCGAGGTCCTCCTCATCAATTTCTATTTATTCTCGAAAGCCTGGCCGTGCCACATTCAACCCCCCACCTCCTGATATTGCACCGCTCAAGCATAGCCAAACCAAGTCGCATACACCACCAACACAATGCCTTCACCAGAACCCCCCAAAAAACAGCTCATCCTCAACGCATTCGCCATGCAATCCCCCTCCCACCTAAACCCAGGCCTTCACCGCTACCCCAAAGATCAAGGCCCCAACTACAAATCCCTCCAACACTGGGTCGCCCTCGCCCAAAAGCTCGAAGCAGCCAAATTCCACGCGATCTTCTTCGCCGACGTCCTAGGAGGCTACGACGTCTACAAAGGCCCCGCCAACCTCAATCCAACGATTCCCGCAGGCGCCCAATTTCCCATCAACGACCCGCTGTACAGTATCCCTGCGATGGCGGCCGCGACCGAGTCGATCGGGTTCGGCGTGACGGCGTCAACAACGTACGATGCGCCGTATGCGCTCGCGCGGCGGTTCTCGACGGTCGATCATCTGAGTAACGGGCGCGTGGGGTGGAACATTGTGACCTCGTACTTGGATTCGGCGGCGCGCAATTTCGGGTTAAATACGCAGGTTGAGCATGACGAGCGGTATCGTATCGCTGATGAGTATCTCGATGTGACGTACAAGCTATGGGAGGGGTCCTGGCGCGATGATGCGGTGAATGTCAAGGACGGGGTGGCTGGGTATGCGGATCCCAGGGGTGTGCGACAGATCAATCACCAGGGAAAGTATTTCAATGTGCCTGGACCTCATCTGTGTGAGCCCAGTCCTCAGCGGACGCCGTTCCTGTTACAGGCTGGGACTTCTACGGCGGGGAAGGCGTTCGCCGCGAAGCATGCGGAGGCTATCTTTCTACACGGGCAGAAGCCGGAGCTCGTGCGACCGTCTGTTGACAACGTGCGACAACAGGCGCAGGCGCTAGGTCGGGATCCGGCTTCCGTCAAGATCGTGGCGGGGATACTGGTTATTGTGGCCGAGACGGATGAGGCGGCGCACGCCAAATTTGCTGAATTGGCTCAATACGGAGATCGGGAGGGTGCCCTTGCCCTCTTCGGCGGGTGGTCGGGCTATGACCTGTCCAAGTATGAGGATGATCAGGATTTCCGATTCGTGGAGCAGCCGGCGATCCGGAGCATGGTGAACCATTGGGCCAGCACGGTGCCCGGCACGGAGGGGAAGAAGTGGGATAAAAAAGCGATCGCCGAGTATCTGATCATGGGCGGGAATGGGGCCAAGGTCATCGGTAGCGCGAAGACGGTGGCTGATGAGTTAGAGCGGTGGGTGGAGGTTGCTGATGTGGATGGCTTTAATCTTTCATATGCCTCTATCCCGGAGACCTTCGACGATATCATCACGTATTTGATTCCTGAGTTGCAGAGCCGGGGAGTCTTCCACACGGACTATGCTGTCAAGGGGGGCACGTTCCGGGAGAATGTCTATGGGCAGAAGGGACAGAATCGATTGCCTGACTCGCACCCAGGGGCTAAATATGTGTGGCGTGAGGGAGAGGAGATTCCACAGTATGCGGTGGATAAGAGTACCTAAATAACTCAAAACAAGAAAATGATTGAACTGCAGTATTACTAGCTTTCTTTATACAATATTTGGCAAGCGGCAATCATACTCAAGAGGCAATACGGGGAATGCTTTGAGTTCAAGAAGCTTGTAGAAAATGTAGGAGATGAGCTGCAGGGTAAATCCGCTCTGGGCTGAGCTAAAAAGTAGGCGAGGATCAACTGGACAACTTATACGACCAACAAGCAACTTATGAGAAAAGATCGAACACAGTATATATAAGGCTATCAGATACACAAGACTAAAGAGTCAAACATCCCACCAACCCTCCATATGAGTTCGTAAGTCGATCGTATCAGGTCGCTTCAAATGGGGTACCAGATTGGCATCCTTGGCGACTTCTCGCTTGGTCCAGCCATTGCCGAAATACGCAAACCGATTGCCACTAGGGTTGACATGAGTGTACTCCCAATCCTCCCATCGGGGTTCTCTCCGAATATAATTCAGATGCGCCGCGCTCCCCGGAAACAGGCCATGGATCCGGCCACCCGGACGGCCGCCGTTATACCACGACCGACAGTTCTTCTGACCGGGGGTGGAATCATCGTTGGCGGTCCATACAGTCCGAGGGTAGAAGTTATCCGAGTACTCCACAAAGTCATCGGTAGCTTCTTTAGACGGTGCCATCGATTTGATGCCCTGGCTGCGGATCTTGCGCAAGATCTTGGCGATATACGTGACTAGGTTCTCCAAGCTATTTGGCACACTGCCGCTGTGGCCCGTGGAATGCGGCCCGCCAATCCAAAGGAGGTTGGGAAAGCCGGGTGTTGCGACACCGAGGTAGTTATATGGAAATCCCCATAGGCCGTCGTGCTTCCAGGCTTTCTTTAGATCGATTCCGTTGGCGATAATCGAGAACGGTGGCGCGTGGTCTACATTGGCGCCCGTAGCGCAAATCACAGCATCGACGGGTCTTTCCACGCCGTCCGTCGTGACGATCCCAGTGGATGTAAATCGCTCAATGGGCGTCTGTATATAGCTCACGTTGTCTTTAGAGAGTGCCTCAAGATAGCCAGGACCCGGCGTCGGTCGACGGCAATTGGGCGGGAAGTCGGGGAGAATTTTCTCGGCGAGCTCTGGCTTTTCGGTGATACGCTTGAGCATTAACTGTGTCCATGTCTCTCGCTGCTCACGGTTCTCCGGTGAGTCCTTGAAGATTGCCCCAAAACGAGAGAAGTATCCCTGTTCCACGCTCTTCCGGTACTCCAAGTATGTATCGGGATCCTTGAACGATTCAAGCTGTTCTGCAGAGAAGGAGTTTGGCTCCAACCGACGCACGCCAGTCGTCCCAAAAGAATCAGCAATCCAGGTCCGGTTCCGGGCATAATGATCCACGTGCTGGGCGATGGGTTGGATAGAGGGTAAGACCTGCAGTCCAGATGCTCCATTGCCAATGAGCGCAATTCGCTTTCCGTTCAGATCGGCGTTATGATCCCAGTGAGAGGAGTGGAAGAGAGTCCCCTGGTACTGCTCGATGCCTGGATAGTTAGGTAGTTGCCAAGCATTGAAATGACCGATTGCATTGATCAGTACGTCCAGGTACTCTGTGTATACCTGGAACAGGTCAATACGCGTCTTCGATCAAGGCTTTATAAAGGGCACGCACTCTTCCCACGCCAACATCTTGAACGGTGACACGCCATTTGCCTTGTTCTGGATCCCACACAGCCTCTTCTACCTTATGTAGCAGCCGGGTGTACTTGTAGACCTGATACTTCCGGGCGAGCCCCTGCCAATACTCCCTGATCTCGTGCCCTTGAGCAAACTCCTCCGTCCACTGTGTGTTTGGTGCGAATCCAGATTGATACACATGCGCAGGAATATCGCATCGGACGCCAGGATATGTGTTCTCGTACCATGTACCTCCCTATTACGGGTCAGTCTTTGTACTTAAATTATTAGATTTAGTAGAGGGCACCTACCACATCAGCATTCTTGTCATAAATGCGAAGGTCAACTCCCGGTAGCTTAGCTGGCAATAAGATACCAGCAGTGATACCAGCAATTCCAGCTCCAATGACCCCAACTTTGATATTCCGGACTTCGTCAATAGGATGATCTTCAATTTCGAATGCAGGTTTCCCTTGCGGCGCAACTTCTTCGATGACCTCTACCGCCGTAGACCCCGTCAGGCCTTTTATATCTCTCGACACCCCTACTGTCGCGTGACTATGTGCACTGCCATTCAGGAAAGACACATCTCTCTCTGATACGACAGGTACTTCAACCGCAGCCATGGTTGATAATCGATTATCTACGTTGAGACTACTATCGGGCAACCAGGCCCCCATTCGCGCGTTTAAATACCATAGCCGAGGTGCGACGATGTTGCGCGACTTGGGGCTGATTGCGCTCATCATCGCGGGGCACTCGTTAATCCTTAGAGACCCCTCAATATCAAGCAGTACTCATTAAACGCCACCTGCACGCCATCGTCGGCGTATCTGAGGCAGGGCGGGTAAGCGGGCGTCACATCATAGCGGGATTTGATGGTGTCAGAAACTCTCCAACCGAGGTGATGGATAACGTTTGGCACTTTTCTGGGTTGCAGATCTGTGTATTTTTCAAAACGTCGGTAATCGTCAGTGTGTTGAGTAAAATATGTCCAATGAACTGAAGGATGATTCCTTTTGAGTAGAGCGATCGCTAGATTGGAGAGTTTGGGGGTTTGACCCCAAGGATCCAAGTCCGATATCGTCGCCGTTTCAACTCATTTTGACGCGATGATATGACCATACCTTTCCTGAACTATTACTTACTTCGGAAAGTTGAAACGATACTAGACAACACGGTTTTGTTTTATCAGAGCCCTAGTTCACATCATTTCTGAAGTTATTGCACCGGTCGCTATACTAATTGTCCTGGTTAATCCGATCACTTCCATTTCTTTCATGTAAGGAGCAATCCATACTATTACTAACAAGAAGAAAGTAAACAAAAGGTAGGAAAGAAATTCCATCATCATTCGCACATCACATTCAACACATGAGTACTTCAATTGTTGTCCGCATCAAACTGCTTCCAGATCCCATCAATCGCCTCATGCCTCTTCAACGCCCAGTCAAACGTCGGATACCACTCATTCTTACGATAAGCCTCGTAGAGACGGGCAATATTATGTGCCGGGATTGGCAGCTCATCCCACTCATCAAGTTCCGGGGTCAACTCCTCGACTGTGCCCGTTTCATACTTGGCAATTTCCACCTTGATTCCCGGACCGCCAACGTTGAGGAACAAAAGCGGAGAGGTTAATCGCAACCATCCCTTCTCACCCTGAATGCGCCAGTCTAGTCGGGGCGCGCCAGGGAATTCCTTTCCTGCATGTAACTTGATGGTCACCGCAGCCTTGGAAGGCTCAACGGTTCCATAGGCCAGAATCTGGTCAGGAACGGTGTTGCGAACGCCCTCTTCGACAATTTTGCCTCCCTTCCCGTAGTCCTTGATGTCTAGCGTTGGACGTGAGATGGACGCGAAACTCCTGAATATATTGAATTCTCCGAGAACTATAGCCATGATGATCTGTTAGCGATGGCCGTCCAGAGACTTCCCCCTCCTTGAACAACTCACCAGCAGTAACAAATTCCACAACATGGCCAACGTGAATGGTCATTGGACTTCCCCCGACCTCTCGGTCAAGGAAATACCGTATATTCTTGCTCTCCGCGTCAATGTCATTACCAAAGCCTCCAATGGCCGTACTGGAAAGGATCCGGCCAATTTCGCCGCTCTCAACAACCGACCGCAATTTGCGAATGATAGGGGAGAATGACCCTTGTATACCCACAATAGTCGGCGCATTATGCTTCGCTGCCAATGCGGCCATCTCTTTGGCCACCTCGAGGTTACGGTCCAGAGGCCATTCGACATACACTGCCTTCCCGGCAACCAGACTCGGGCGCACCGTGAGAAAATGTCGGTCAACTCTCACGCTGCAGACGACGAGGTCGACATCGGGGTCATTGGCAAGGTCTATCGATCACATTAGTGAATGCATCTTTTTGTTCTCGGGTAGGGTTCAGTCCACCTTGCGGATCGCCATATGCCTTGGTTTCGCTCGGGAGGCCATGGTTCGTGATCGCAGCCTGCGCAGACTCCGCGGAGCTATTGAGTAGTGCGACGATCTCAAAATGTGGGGATTTGGTGAGGAAGGGGAGATGGGCGCTAGGGGCCCAAGCGGTGCCTTTATAGTCCTCTCCCGAGGCACCAGAGAGGCCGATTAAACCAACTCGAATTGGAGACATAGCTATATTGATGCCTAATCGCCGGCTTGTTGGTAGGGGCAATACTCTCAGAATTCTTCGCGGATTAAATATCATTGAATGATCTCGGGGTCGGTGATAGGATTCTCTCCTAGCCTTTTGGTCTATTATAAATCCAAATCTGCAGGTTGCTTACGGCTCATTGCTTAGAAATCAAGCACCAACGTATAGTTCGCTTTAGTATCCTTGTCCTCTGCCGCTCAACCAAACTGGCCGATAAGGGTTCAACCTCAAAGTTCAAGTTACAAGAAGGCTCCGGTGTCACGCCATAGTGCAATGCCTCGGCGCGTGGAATAATATAGTATGACGTGTGTAGTATCTGACTCTTGGCGTGAATCTATAGAGAGTTTCGACCATTTATGTCCTACATTTCATGGGCTCCTTAGAGTAGCTAATTTTATTGATCCAATCTCTCAAAAAGCTATACCAGAAGCTCTGTTTCTCTAGTATCTCTACACTAATGACTACTCTCTGGCGATGTGGCTCATTTCCGAAAGAGGAAATATCAATGGATGTCACTGATCCATGCGCTAGCCGGATCTGGCCTAGGGACACCGTGACTTGGGATGACGACAGTCTCCTTCCTACTCATCGAACTGATCTACTTCTTCTTGATCCTTTATCATCGAAGATATTCCATAAAACTCAGGCTGATGACATCATGGTCCCAATCATTCTATGGGTGGTGTCTTCAGCTACCGGTCATGATGTCATCCAGAGGAATAAGCTTCGTGCCGCAGGGCGTATCATCGAGCAGTGCCTGATGTGGCCCTGGATCTGATTTCTCCACAGGTGATAGTCAGGGGCTTCCACGCATGCATTGCTGTGGAGGACTATCGCATTCGGCTGGCAACTGCACTTGTCACCGTGCAGATGGCTCCTCCATGAACCATTGCAAACTTGGAAACAATCCTCCAAATCAAGAACATTGGTGCACAATGCATTTATGCGCAGCAGTGAGGACAGCAGCGGTCATAAGTCTTTTCGCGCTATCCAGTTCAGATTCGACCGGAAACAACAGCAACGCCACAGATAACAATGAGAGCGACAGTCCGATTATTCTGACTGTGGCGAAGGATGGAGGGAATCAGTCGAGCCCTTTGCTATATGGTGTAATGTTTGAGGTTAGGTCTCCCACCTCTGAAGAGGTCCACAATTCGGCTCACAATTTTCGCGCAGGAAATGGACCACTCAGGTATCTCCCTCGATACTCCTTTATACAACTCGAGCTGAATGCATCAGGGGATGGAGGAATCCATGGGCAGCTCCTCCAAAACAATGGTTTTCAAGGCTCTACTTTAGGGCTCACTGCGTACAAGCCGATCGGAGATGTAGACATTTTCGAGGATGCCGCTTACTCTGTCAGTGAGGCAATAACCTCTTCGCTGGGAATCCAAGTGCCTTTGGGCGAAACGGGGCAAGTGGGATTTGCCAATACAGGATACAAGGGGATACCAGTGATCAATGCCACATATCGTAGTGAGTTCTGGATGTTGGGTGACTATTCCGGTCCGATCACCCTGCAACTGGTCGGGTCGACGAGCGGCATTATATATGCGTCGCACAGCATGACTGTTCGCAGTACCCTCGATCGCTTCACTAGATGCCACGCGAAGCTGAAATCTACCGCTTCTCCGGATGGAGACAATGAGTGGCAGTTGCTGTTCGATGGCTCCAAGGTGGCGGGTTCCGGATTGAATTTCGGTCTAGTGCAATTGTTTCCGCCAACGTACCACTCCAGGTATGCCACCAGGACCACGTTATTGCAGGCCACTAACTCATTGAGTAGACCGAACGGCCTTCGGGATGACCTAGCCCACGTTGTAGAGGAACTCACTCCCTCATTTCTCCGATTCCCCGGTGGGAACAACTTGTACGAGCGCTCCTATCCACCGTGTCGAGCTCCGATTCTAACCGTCGCAGAGAGGGTCTTCAGATCAGTAACCGGTGGATGTGGAACCAAACTATTGGACCAGTGATTAATCGCCCGGGAAGAGATAGTAAGTTGTATGGGGTGGTATAGCGACGGCGCTCTAACACAATGACATCTCTTAGGTGACTGGTGGTATCCTAACACTGATGCGCTTGGTAAGCTTTCATAACCCTCAAGACCACCACATCGCGAGTTATGGAGTGCTAATGACCTCAGGCCTAGACGAATATCTGTGGTGGTGTGAAGATGCAGGAATGGCGCCGGTTCTTGCTGTCTGGAGCGGAAAGTCGTATGGTAAGATTGTCTCAGGGCCGGACCTCCAGCCATACCTCGATGACATTCTGAATGAACTCGAAGTAAGTGTGCTTTTGCCACGGTTTCTACGAAAGTCGATCGCTCATAGTGGCACAGTATCTTTTCGGCCCTCCGAATACAACCTATGGAAAGCTGCGGGCACAGAATGGTCGCGAGCATCCGTGGCGGATTGAATACATCGAGATTGGAAACGAAGATGATTTAAGTGGAGGCTGCGACTCGTATCCCGATCGATTTATGCAGATCTACAATACTATCCATGCTCAGTACCCAAATATCACCATCATCGCATCCACCATTGATGACCTGTGCCTTCCCGTCCCGCTACCTCCGGGTATTCTTTACGATTATCATTACTATCGTAAGCCGGACGACCTAGTGGCAATGTTCAACGTATGGGACAATCAGCCGCGGTCACAGCCGGTTATGGTTGGTGAATATGGCTGCCGGAACACTAGCGAAACTGACGGAGTATTCTGGTCTTTCATGCAGACCAGCTGCAGTGAAGCTGTGCATATGATCGGTCTGGAAAGGAATAGCGATGTGGTGAAAATGGCAGCATATGCGCCTTTATTACAGCATTTTAGTTATACACAGTGGTCGGTGAGTACAATCATCCTGGGTTGTTATGTCCTGCAGCTGAGGTTATTACAGCCTACTCTCATCGGCTTTGATTCGAGTCCCGATTCTATAACACGGTCGACATCGTACTATGTCCAGAAGATGTTCTCATCTAACCGTGGTACGACAACTCTCCCAGTGAATTCAAAGGCCGATTTTGGGCCGCTCTACTGGAGCGCGTCGAAGACCAACAGCACATACTATGTCAAGCTAGCTAACTATGGCGAGCAAAACCAAACTGTCTTGGTCAGTGTGGGCGACACTACATCAGGGAGGCTCGAAATACTCTCTGGTCCTAAGGAGGCTTACAACACAGCTCACAACATGACGGTTTGGCCTGTTGTTCACAACATGACGACTTTTGATGGTATTTATACAGTCAAGATGGCTCCGTGGGCCGTTGCGGTGCTATCTTGCTTCTAGGTTGAAATCCTTCGTCACTTCAATGCCGGTAAAGCTTATTCGCCCTAGACATGTATGTATGTCTTGATTTATCACTACTAGTATAGGCCGCAGCATCGTCAGATGAGAATTGAAGAATAATTGTCAACCTTTCCGTCGACATAGTTCTCAGCATGAATCTTACTTTTTTCGGCACAAGAAAATATTGATCTAAGCTAATTGCACGATAGAGAGTACAGTTTCGCAGAGCAGAGATAGTGAACCAAGTGGACAAATTCTGTTTTGCTTCGGGAAATTTATTAAATCGTCGTGGATGTACTGCCAGACTTCAAACCCTTTTAAGCGACACAAATGCACCTTCTCCCTTCGCCAAACACCCTTTGCTAATAACGGTATTGTAACTATTGAGGGAAGATGCTTCCTTAATAGTCCCATACTTCACAATGTAGAGCGTGGGATCACCGGCTACTTGAGCGACACAGTTGTGCCATGGAGTGGGGATATGTAGGAGGTGCGATGCAGATATTGCGCTGTCTCCCTCATCAGCTACCGAATCTAGTTCACGAACAGCCCGCACCGTTGCCGTGTCAAACAGCCTGATCCCGAATTTTGGTCCTGAGTTATTGTGGGCGTGGATTGATAGGCGCAGATGATCAGGGAACATTAACTCAACCAAATTGGAATAGGCCTGGTTTCTCAAGATCATCTCAAAGGACACTCTCGCGGCGAGCTTCTTTCGCCGAGAGCGCGACAGGGAGTCGGTGAGTGGGTGTCGATCTAGGTCTTCGAGCATGAATCGCGAAAACCCGCGATACAGAGCCAACGTGGAACTGTCCCCAGATTCGATTTGAGCTCGGAGACTCTCCCCCGAAGGCTGGCAGCCGGTTACCAGTATACGGCGACACGTTTCGGCCACGTCGTTGAGGGTAGTTGCGAGGTCGTGATGTAGTTCGGGTATCTTGGTTAACTCAATTCTACTTGTCGACGGTGAAGCGGCATAGGACGTCAGATTAAATAAATCGACGAGCGACTGGAACTGAACTCGCTCCTGGTGGCCTCCGACTGATGACTCGATGGCTTGATTAAGCTCTTTGAGTCGGGCTCCGTATTGATCCACAGTCCTATCATCAACGCCGACTGTTCGCATCAGGTTAGCTATTGCACGCAATATATTACAACCCCAACTTACTGCAATCGCTGAAGACATGTCCGTCACTGACAATCAATATTCTCGCCCCAGGAGGATATATGTTTTCAATTTTTTGGACGAAGTTTTGCAGCCGGCGCAAGGCAATTTCCTCTCCCTTGTCTGGGCCAACGCCAAGGACCTTGTCCGGATTCGAGGATTTGCATGGGAAGGCTGGGAGACACAATTGTAACTTGAGATTATGAGAAACGAAGAATCGCACCTTTGTCGAAAAGTGCTCTCGACCCTGGACCTCCCACTGGTCATTCAGCGCGCGGTATCGCAGCTCTGTGTCAAACAGGGCGGTAATACGTTCAACGGTCGAATCGTCCGCATCTTCACAGCGCAGGTGCGGAGAGAAAAAATTCACTTCCATACGTTCTAGAATACGCTGTGCGAAAAATTGATCCAAGCTCATTCCACTGATGGAGCATTCCGATGTCGTCGGTTTGAGAATGAACCCGGCAATGATCTCCTCCGCCGCCCTATTGACCTCATAAATGTCAATCTCCTGGAACTCGGGGTCGACACTACTTCCAGGAAGATAAACTCTAAGACCCTGAGAAAGGCTTTGGTCTCGAACTGTGACTGCCGATCGGATTCTTGACCAGGTATGTTGGACCCATTGTGCATGCCGTCCCACACAGCGGACCAACTCTCCGTCCGGGGTTCGCATATATCCCCCTAGAGCTCTGTCATGAATTGATGGTACCGTGACCGAATTCTTCATAAGAGGCATGTTTGTCTTGACAGAAGCAGACTGGGCCTGATGGTTTGACTTGAGGAAGATTTACATGAAAGTATTTGAATGGACCATTAGGAGAAAAAATATGCCGAATTCGGCAAGTACATCATCTGCCTCCCCGTGCCTCAGGCCATCATTGGCCACGCTCGTGACCCTTACGGGTTCTATCTATGAAATACTGCGAGCCACTATTGTACTATTTTCTCACGGCAATGTCTGTCAGCCGGAGCCTGAGCACAAATGCTCTGATTATGACGCAACGCTATGTTCTCCTAGCGAGCTGCAGAGACATCTATTGTAACACAACAATGGGCCACCGTTGGCTCGATACCGGACCCTTGAGAGGGTCCAGCCAGTGGGGCAATGGGTCTATTCCCTATCTTCAGCCCGTCTTCTGATATTGCTAATGAAACCTTACTATGTTTGGCAGAGTTGGAGGGAAGCCGCGGAAGGCCCACTCGTGCGCTAAGAACTAGACTAGGAACTCTAGTCGTCAAATATTATGATGTTGTTGCTTATCAGCGCGCAGTATCACAGTCACCTATACTGTTTACGAATCTCGAGAGCATAGTCTACTGTTTTCAGCAACTATTTGTTGGTCTTGAGGGCATCAGCAGACTTTGGGATAACCCGTGCAATGTGGTCTCACGCCCATCCTATCATTGTTGGGGAAGTTCTCCTGGCATTGGCCCTCTTCTTCATACTGTATACTCTATCAGCAATTGTGCCTCCTCGCCACCCGCGGAATATCCCAGCAGTTCCATTTTGGGTGACTCTCCTTGCGCTGTTCCGCGACATCGACCAGGAAGACGTCTACAGAAGGTATATCCAGGGACCTCTCCAGAGCTATGGGGCTGTCAAGATATATTTCGCCGGCCAATGGAATCTGCTGGTACAACGACCAGCCTATCTCGCGGAGATCTTCAAAACTGAGGAGATTTATCAGAAGAGCGGAAACCAAAAGAAGATCCCACATAGTGTTTTCGCGGAGTTCTTAGGTATAATACCCTGTCTATCACGCTTTTGACTAGTCTACAGAGGTAGGCTGCAGGGACTCATAAAGCTAACTCTTATCTCTTAGGTGATAACGTGATTTCCTCGCGCGACGCAACTTGGCGCCTCTATCGAGACATCGTCACTGCGGGTCTTCAACGTAATTTTGACACTGCCCTCATAGTTGCGAATGCATACGAACTGTGTTCGTCTCTTTTGGCGGTACAACATGCAGTAGCAAATCAAGGAGTATCTGTTCAGGACCTCCTGCAACAGTTCACCATTGCCAATGTATTGCAAGTTCTATTACATGCCAACCCTGTCTGTCATACCGTTAGCCAAAGCACAGAGGTATCAACTACTAACCTGGCTATATAGAAAACTTCAAAAGAAAGCAACCCATCCCTCCATCAGCTGCAATTAGCGGTGAAGAGAGAAATCTTCAAGTCCCTCTTCATGAACTTTCCGATCCTAGACAGATTTGATAAGCTTATCCCGTGCCGCGCGAGAGCGAGAAACACAGTCAAGTGGTTCTCAGCCGAACTTGAGACATGCGTTACGCAGGGCCAGAATGACCAAGAGTCTCCCAAATCTGGCAACCTGGGAGCACGGCTTCTTGCCGCCAGAGACCATGGCGTACTGACCCAGAAGCAATTTCGGGACAACTTGAACGTACTCTTTGTCGCGGGGCAAGAGAATCCGCAGCTACTCTTGATATCGATATTATATCTGCTCGCTAAGCACCCAGTAAGAATGCGACATCCTCCCGAGGTGGACCCTGCTAAATACTCAGGAAATCCAATGCAATCTCAGGGACGAAGTTGAAAGGTGTGGCACGGCGGATCCATGCAACATCGCGATCAGTGATCTTCCCTACCTGACCTCAGTCATTTATGAGGGTCTCCGCCTCCTACCTCCAATCTCTCAGTTAATTAATCGCAAAACATCCCAGGACGTGGTGCTAGGTGAAAACATATACATTCCCAAGGGAACCTACGTCGGATACAACTGCTACTCGACCAACCGTGACCCTGCAGTATGGGGACCGACGGCAGATGAGTTCCGTCCAGAACGGTGGGGATCCAGTAATGGAGAAATTGCGCAGAAGTATCGACAAAGACGAGCCCGAGCAGAGTTCGTCTCCTTCCACGGTGGGAGCCGCGCCTGCCTGGGGGAGAAGTTTGCCCTGCTGGAGGCCCGAGTGGCTCTTTTTGTTTTGGTTAACAAGTTCACATGGAAACTGGATCCTGAATGGCCTGATCGGAAGACTCCGGTAAGTACTGCATGTCCAATGGGACCTTTGCATCAATAGTTTTTACTTTATAATGAAACAGAAGCTGATTCGCAGGACTTCACAGGCCGGTCCGCTCTACCCTCGAGCCCTTCAGCTCATATTTAGTGAAAGAAAGTAGACAACATAGTGTTGAGGGATAGGGAGCCAAGATGTTATGTAACTTAACCTGTATAGAAAAACTGCGTCACTTTAGCAATCAAGACCACAGTTCATGCGACAACGCGACGCACACAAAAATCTCCGGAAATTTTCCGAGAAATGCAAAACAGAAACAAGATTGAAAAAAAGCAAGAAAATGTCTCATCGAATTTTGCGCAAACCAAGGAAGCAAAAGCTAATACACAACAAAGAAGACAAAGAATAGTCACTCGTCCTGCTAGTGGCAGGAAATGTGCGCAAAAGCTCTCTGGCGCTTACCGTGTTTAATATAAAGTGTGGTGCTTCAGTTCCTTCGCCTGAGACACGGGCAATGCGCCCGCTCGCCAAGAACTACTAGGCCAGAGAATACGGACTGCTAGTTCATCAAGACCTGCTGGGATGTGAGCTTGGTGGTCTTGGATTCCTTGTCTGCCAAGCTGATTCACGGATTTTCAATCCGAGGGAGGTAGCGTTGAGTATAGCCAGAGCGTTCTATGGTTTACTTCGCTTGTTCCCTCTGCCCTATACCAACCAGGAAACAATGCACCGAAGGAGAAATGTTACGACCGTGCAGGGTCCATTCCATTTGTGGAGGCTGAAGCGTATTACCTATGCTGCCAAGGATAGAGAAGTTGCTCAGGATGCGAGTGTAGTATCATCTTTCAGTTTTCGTGTTTTTCCCTCTTTGCTCCACTATCTCTATTGACATACTATCACCGATGCTCGTCGCATGTCCCTATCCACTCTCAGTCCGCCTCCAACGGAACCTTCGCATCCTCAATTCCCTTTGGAATATCCACCCAGATATACAGCAAGATAGCAACAAAGATGAGCAGCACATTCGGAATCATAGGAAACCGCAAATTATGCATATGGTCCTGGATAACACCCTGCACAAGAGGATTGATCCAGCCCGTAGCAAGATCCAAAGTGATTTCCATTCCGAAAAACTGCGCCTCCGATCCACGCGGAATAAGCGAAGAGAACACCGTCCGATTATAAGACCGCAAAGCACTACTCGTACTCATAAAAAGCACCTGCTCGACCCAGAATTCCGCGGCATGTTTGTACCCGACCGTGACGTGATTGCTGATTCCAATACATCCCCACAGCGCACAGAGGAAGTTGACGCTCAGGAAAACGTACGCCCAGCTTTTAATGGGGATGCGGACGTGGGGGTAGATGAAGAGGAAGCTTAAGCTGCCCATGCAGGCGAATATCACGTTGGTGAAGGACCAGACTTGGTAGACACCGGAGCCTCTGGCGATGCCGGTAACCTCGAGAAACAGCGATTGCATCAGGCCGAGGTAGTTGCTGTAGCCGGTATTCCAAAGAATCCAGCCAATGCAGAATTTGAATGCTTCGGGGTATTGACGTGCGGATCCGATCATGCGTATCCATCCTTTTATGGCCAGGGCGATGAGATTCTGTCCCTTCCGTCGTTCCCGACCGGGTACCGAGGGGAGAAGGAATTGGCCGATGGTCGCAAATGTGACTATTTGAATAATGTCAGGGAATGATATAGGCGTGCGGTGAGGCTGAACTTACTTGTGATGCAGCCGGCAATAGTGATAGCGAGGAGGTAACTGAAGTAGCCCACTTTTACATATGATCCGATGCCATACACGAGAATGACACCAATCAGAAGCGAAACAATGCCACCAACGTTGCTAGCAACCAGCGCCAGAACACTGACGGTGAACCCCTTCTTCCATGTTCTTTTTGTTTCCGAATCTGCCACTGCAGGTGACGCAGAGTGCAATCCACCGACAGATCGCATAAATATTGGAATATACGACGCCTCGATGACAGTGTAGACGCCTTGAACTGTGGTAAGCAAGCAATACAAGGTCGCAAGGGCATTCAGGTGTGCGTAGTTGGCTTTGGTTAAACCGGCAAATGGCAGCGCCAGAGCACCGAACAGGATGATAGAGCACAGCATCATTGTTTTGCGGTATCCTGGTCGCCATTGAGCGGGTCAGTGAGTTCACATGGAAAGAGAGTCGTTCGAGGACTTCTCACGAGAATAATCCGCTATTCCTGCTGTCATGATGGTCACTACACCCTCCATTGCCCGACCGATTGAGCGCAGGTAGAGCCTGTTTGAATTTCAGCGGGTGTCTCGTTCAGTGCCAACAAAAACGACTTACACATAGCTAACATAGTCAATTTCACCAGCCCCAAACTTCACCGAGCACTTGATATTTCCCCGACGAGCACAAGGCTTGTTTGATCCGGGCTGGTGGCCAACGGTGTTTGCTGCGGACTGGATGGCTGCCGAGACGTAGTTGAATGCCATTGAACTCGTTGGGCCGGTCTTTGAGCCCCATCAGCAAATGTAGCTATGCAGGAACTGTAGTATACCACTCACTGAGAAGCACAGAATTAGGTACGCCCATAGTGACTTTCTCGTACTGAGAGAGGCAACTTGTTGGTCGTGGACGGTTGTCTCGTTGGCATTCTCCTCATCGGGACCAGCAGTCTGTTCGTGAGCCCGGATATCGTTCTTACTCGGGTCTACTTTCATTGTACCATATGTGGAGGACATCTTTGGAATAACTTCTCGTCGGTATGTGTAGTAATGGGGGTTTAGGGTGCCATATAATCATATGAGAACAAGCTTTAACAAGCGAAGCTAGAATGGGCATATGGCCAACACTTGAAAGATTTGGATAGTCCGCCAATTACGACCAAGACCCTTATCCTATCAGCGTAAATAACCCAGATTAAACAGGGGGAGAAATTATCAAACAGAAATGGGGCAAGGAAAAGAAAGTCTCTGAGTTGCATGAAACCATAATTCGGAGGTCGAGATGCGCGGGATTGAGCACATTTCCAGGGTTGCGCTGCAGTGAGCGCTGACAATAGTGGAGAAAAACGATTACTATAAACTAATTTTTCCATTATTGACGTCCACCCGCTCTACGCGTGAATGAACAAAGGACTTCGTGCTTATAGTCATAACATGAGCTCTAATTTCCTGCGCGCTGTCCGGGTTGGCTATCCTGGTCAATCCATCAAGACCTAGACATGGCAAGTCCACCGAACGAAACATGCATACCAACCCAGAAGGAGGCACCATCAGCCCTATTGGTTGCCTCGGAGGAAGCGCCGCCAGTTACAGTCACACCGACTCCTCCCTTCTCGGCCTTCTCTCGCCCGAGGAGAGCGTTTATTCTTGCGGTAGTGACCGTAGCCGGCTTCTTGGGTCCATTGGCAGGGAACATCTACCTGCCAGCCTTACCAGTCCTCAAAGATGAATTTCAAGTCAGCGCGACAGCCATCAATGCGACCGTTTCAGCCTTCATGGCGGTCTTCGGCTTTGGAGTGAGTGCCTTGGCGTTTTTCTTGTTCTAACAGCACTCACTAACCCCTGTACAGCCTCTCTTTTGGTCAAGTTACGCCGACTGGAAAGGCAGAAGGCCATTATACTTGATCTCCCTCATGCTTTACATCATCGCGAATGTTTTTCTAGCTGCACTCCCCACGAACTTTGGTGCTCTAGTCTTCCTGAGGCTCTTTCAGGCATTCTCCTCGTCCGCAGTGGTCTCAATGGGCGCAGGTACAGTGGCGGATGTACGTATCATTGACCAGCGATACCAGAAATGTACTTATCAATGAGCTAGACTACAGAACCC
Organism: Aspergillus hancockii; assembly: GCA_001696595.2. Classification (NCBI taxonomy): domain Eukaryota; kingdom Fungi; phylum Ascomycota; class Eurotiomycetes; order Eurotiales; family Aspergillaceae; genus Aspergillus; species Aspergillus hancockii. The sequence goes on along the minus strand of MBFL02000017.1, from coordinate 41,920 downwards.
AAGAAACGTGCAAGAGCGATGTCGTATTTTATGCTCGGCCCTCAGTGCGGTCCAATCTTGGGCCCCGTCCTGGGTGGTGCAATCGCTGGGAACACTAGCTGGAGATGGATCTTTGCATTCCTGGGTATTCTTCCTTATAATCCTTTTACTCTATCACTCTGACTGGGTATCAGCAATCCTGGCCGCTGCCCTCTGGCTCCTCACGCTGCTATTCCTTCCAGAGACTCTCCGAGCCCGAGTAGGGAACGGGAAAACATATAGCGACAAGGGTTGGATACTGTGGCCGCCCAGTCCCTTCTCTTGCTTAGCACCTGAAACCGACCGCGGCCCTCCTCCTCCGAAGCCTACTCTCAAAGGTTACTGGCGTCTGTTTACCTACCCTCCTATTGGCATAGTCTCCATCAATACCGCCATTTTGTATTCATCCTATTTTGGAATTGCAGTCCAACTCCCTACCGCACTCGAAGATACCTACCATTGGAATTCGACGGAGATCGGAGCCGGTTATGTCTCTGTTGGCGTTGCGATGGTAGTGGGCTCCATTTCCGGGGGTCGACTCTCCGACTGGCGACGAGCTCGCATGGCCAAGGTACTAGGTGAAGAGAACATCGCACCAGAGAACAGACTCCGAGATCAGATCGGGGGCATTCTCCTCTGTTCTAGCGGCCTAGTTCTATTTGGTTGGTTCGTGGATCGGGCGATTCACCCGGCAGCAGTATTGGTATCTACATTCCTTGGTATGCTCACTGGCCTTTACGCGCACTGTGATGGAAAAATTCAGGCTAATAAGTATAATCGACAACAGTGGGCATGGGAATGTCATGGATTTTTGTTACAACTAACGCGTTCCTGACCGAATGCGTACGTCAGCAGGCTGCTCAGGCCTTTGCCCTGGGAAATATGCTCCGAAGCCCAGCGGCAGCGGTTACTGCTGCCATCATCCATCCACTTACTGTTCGGATGGGATGGGGCTGGTGCTTTACCGGACTATCGATATTGAACTTCGTTCTTGTTGGGTCCGCGATTATTCTTTTACGTATTAAATCTCCGGAGTGGCGGAGGGCTGCTCAGATGGTAGCCAAATAGGTTTTGTTTATTTAGGGCCATGTTAATATGTCTAGAGCCACTCCCTACCAAACGGGTAGCAATGCTGCCGTTTGCGCCGAGGTTGGCCTATTTTTATTTTCACTGAGAAAGGAAACTATCCACTGACAGTAGGGTTAGCCACACACTCTCAAACGTTAGAAATGTCAATAACTTCCAGATTGAAAGCATGCCCAAATATTCAAGATCATACTAAGGTGGATTTTCATCCTTTTATCTGATCATTGTATCGGTGAAAGATCTAGATACGAGGAGAACGCTAGCCCTTACTCCACGTAAGGGAATACAAGGAAAGCCTCAATAGCCAGTACGCAACATGGTTGAAAGTCCACAGTCTGACCGCACATTCAACACAAGCTGCATTGACTGTTAGCTTCATATTTTTTGTGCCACACATAGAATTACTGTGCTTTGGCTGACTACCAATCTGGTACCAAACTTTAGGATTATCATGTACATCTTTCTATCCCTCTCAAAAACGACCATCCTGTCAAACGCACAAAGAATTCCGTCTAGCAAGCTCAGCTCGCTGGCGCTTCAAGGTTACCCGAATTCCAGGATGGTAGTCTCCATACCTCCCTTCCACAGGAGGCTCTCGATTCCCCGTCATGAGGGTTTTGCATCTTCCCTGAGGATGTTCCAACTCCTCCAACCATCTCCTCTCTGGATGAGGATGCTCTCACACTGGAAGTTATATTGGGTTCACACTCCTCGTCAGTGTTAGAACCAAGCAAAAGTACGAAGCCATTGAGTTTACCAAATAACAGGGATCACGCAAAATATGTTTAGATTTAGGGAAAGATATACTACAATCTATTTGGTCGTCTGAAGACTTCCCGAAATCGCACCTTTGGCTATTGAATAACTTGAATGTGGTGCCAATGCTGTTTAATGATAGTAGCGGCGCCGTGGAGATTGCTCGAGGTGGTCGACGATGTGCCAGCCGAGAATATCCTCGCAAAACTAGATATTGCATTTCAGCAGCTACCTCGGGATATACTGGCTCTGATGGATCCCTACGTGTAGCATGTTTTACAAATACCGTCCCTGTAACTGCCGTAGACGAGAGCTGCAAGCGCACGCCATCCCGTCCACAGATCACCCCATAGATAAGAATATGACAACAAAGACTTAACTCGTATTACTCTCCGCACTGAACTAGCGTCTTTTGAGACCTGAAATTTTGGCTCTATAAGTTGGAGAAGCATGGAGGGTACCGGATTGTGTAATGACAACGGGATACGATTCGACTTCGTTTAGGGCTTGGCGAAGTAATTGAGTTTTACCCCCATAATGCCCAGATACTCACTATAAGTCGTTAATTGCTAAGTCTTATTATGATTTCATTTTCTGTCACTACATTTTTTTTCCTTCTTCCGCCGTTGTCCCTTAATGCGATAGAAGTCATGGGGAAAATCACCAAGCTGACTGTATTGAGCGATGACAGAGAGTGTAACTCTGACTCCGAAGATGAAAGAAGAAAAGCTCTGCTGCGATCTTTCTCTCCTGGAGATGATAAAAGTGTCCGCAGGAAGATTGACAGGCGCTTCTTGTTGTTGATCGGTATGATGTACATCATCAAAACCGTAGGTAGCTTCTTCATTCATCCGGGTCCTCGTTGCTCATATCCGTCCATAGATCGACTACACCAATGCAGCCTCTGTCAAGGTCCTTCAGGTTGGAGAGGATCGCAATGTGCTCAAGGAGCTTAGACTGACATCTGACGAGTACAATTGGGTCCAGTCTATTTATTTTGTTAGTGCAGCATTCTCGGTTTTAAATGCTCTGTTTACTTGCTTTTCACCATATTTTGACGACAGATGGAAAGGAAGATAGCGATTAACATATTCCAGATTAGTTATATTGTCTTCGAGGTACCGAGTAATCTGTTGCTTAAGAGACTCACGCCTCGTGTATGGCAATCCCGAATTATGTTAACATGGGGCATCGTCCTAGCCTGCCATGCAGCAGCAAAGAATAAGGAGACACTGTGGGCATTGCGCTTTCTCCTGGGTATGTGCGAAGCAGGTATGTTTCCGGGCATAGCGGCCCAGTTATGTGGCTGGTATCGCAGCGATGAAATGGGCAAACCGATCATGTGGATGTTTGGCTTTCAGAACACCTCGGGAATCGTGGGTTCACTATTAGCATATGGCATATCGTACATGAACGGGCTTTGTGGAATGAGCGCGTGGCGATGGTAGGAGAACACCTCGCTCATGTTGGGTTAGCGACTTCAACTAAATGGTTTCCAGGGTCTATCTACTAGAAGGTTTATTCACCATTTGTTTCTCCGGGATCATCTACCTAGTCCTACCAGACTGGCCTAAGTCACCTCGGACTGGCAAATGGCTCACAGAGCGAGAACAAGACTACGTCGAAGCCCGACTAACTGACAACGCACCCAAGACGGCAGACTCTGACTTCGCCAAAGATGAAGTCATCGCATCGCTCAAGGATCCGCGAACCTACGCTTTCATGCTATCACAAGTTCTTGTCAACTTCTCCGGATACGCGCTGTCATGGGAACTTCCGACCATTACAACGAGCCTTGGATTCGCAGGGCTTCCACGCAATCAATTATTGAACATCCCACCCGCTGCGGCCGCCGTCCTGGCAATCATCTTCTCAGGCTGGTTCCTGAAACAGGCCTACCTGACACGTCCTGCGTACACAATGTTCTGCATCATGGCGCCGATGCTTGTATTTTTCATTCTACTTGCAGTATTGGAATCTCGGGTGGGGATCTATATCTCTTGCGTTCTAGGCAATATGTTCTACTCGGTATACTTCATTCCGTTCTGGGCGTGTAAGTTACTATTTTCTACCCGTGGTTTCTGCGTTTACATCCTTGCTAATCCATTCAACCAGGGCGAACATCTTCGTTAAAAGGCACCACAGGCGCTGCATTCACTCTAGCCTTCCAATCATGTGTCGGTCAAGTCGGAGGCGTCATCGGGCCTCAGCTCTTCAAATCCAGGTTTGCATACAATGGATACAAGACCCCCTTTACGATTTGTGCTGGGATGATCGGTGCGGCGTGTCTGGCTAATCTGTGGACATGGTGGTTGACAAGAGAGGTCGAATCGGATGTTCGTAGAGTTCGTCGGTTGAGGATAAAGGAGGAGAAGCAGGGGAGGATATACGCTGGTGATGATGTCAAAGTCTAAGCCATCAACTAGCATTCATATTGAGATGGGTAACATGAACTCGAATATAAAAATGTGCTTGAAGAGGATTTCAGAGTCAAAGGAACATCGCCGTACCCAAATCTTCAGTCGAGACAAAGACCTAGACGTTGAGGATAGATCTTGCAATCACTATATGCGTCTCCGAGCTTCATTCTCAACCCTCACCCACAGGCTCCGAACTCAATAATCACACTCCATTCCTATCCTCCCTTCTATCCTTTCCCAAATCACAATCAACAATATCATCCAAAACCGCCTCTCCCCTCTTCATAGCCTCCAACCTAGCCAACTTCAATCTCCTCGTCTCCCTCTCCGTCTCCCTCGTAACCCACCACATCCCAAGCGTCGTTATGATACATGCCGCAATCAATCCCATCGTAACCGCAAAAGGAACCGTATAATACGGCGCATACTTACTGCGGAAAATCTGCGGTCCAATCGCACCCCCAATCTGCCCATAACTATTGACAAAGCCAATGGAAAATGCCGATCCCGTCGCCCGGCTGGTAGTTTGCACACGCCACGGCCACATCAACGGGAACCAGGCGCTCCCGAGCGCATTCGCGATGACCGTGACGGCGTAGACGGCGCCGTTGCTGGGGTAGCTGTAGAGGACGCCGTAGCAGGCTAGAATGACGACTAGGAAGGAGAGGGGGTAGAGGGGTCGTGGGAGACGGGAGCTATCGGCCCAGATGCCGAAGACACCGATACATATTACGGTTAGGACGGATGTGGGGATGTTGAGAAGTTGGGATGTTGCTATGTCACTTTTCAGGATATGTTAGCCTTTGTCAGGTAGGGTGATGGGGGGAGTGGGGACGTGCGTGAAGCCTAGGTTGGCGATAACGGTGGGTTGGTAGAACCTTAGACCGTGCGTGCCGACGGTGAAGAAAGCCCAGATGAGGGTGAAGAGCCATAGGCGGCGGTCTTTGAGAGAGTCTAGGATTTCCCGGAAATTGAAGTTCATTTCTTCGGCTCGTGGTGCGTTGCGCGGTAGTCGGGCTTGAATGAACGCTTTCTCGTTTTCTGAGAGCCATTTCGCTTGAGGGGGGACTGCCGGGTTTGAGGTTAGTGGTGGTCCCGATGGACAAAGGAAGGGGGCACACAGTCGGGGAAGATGAATATAAGTGAGATGCCGAACGCAATGGTGATAACGCCTTCTGTGAGGAACAGCCTGCATGGCTCTACGTCAGCACGAAACTTTGGCTAGAGGAGGGGAGAAATCACCATTGCCAGCCAGATAGCCCAAGAGAGCCGGACACTGTATCAAATGCATATGCAAGAACTCCGCTAATGATTCCTGAGAAGTTTCCCAAAATGTCTGCTATTCGTCAGTGCCCTCCGCGAATCAAACGAAGAAGAATGACCGACAGAAGTAAAGTAGCCTTAAGGACATCTCATCCGGCCTATACCAGTAGCATAGCTGGAGGATAACACCCGGAAATAGTCCAGCTTCAAACTAACGTAAAATGTCAATATTGAATGTATATTATTGCATTGACGAGAAATCTCACCAGGCCCAGAAGGAAGCGCACAGCGTACAGTCCCTCCCTGGTCTTGACTGCTGCGTGGCAAGCCAGGGTAAGTCCCCAACTGATCTATGACCATCAGTACTATGGCTCGACAATTTAATGATAGAAGCAAGTACCATGATCCGAGACTGCCACCTAGAAGGGAGCAACAGCTTGAATAATAAGTTGGAGGGTGTTTCGGCAACAATATACGGAATCTGTAGACCGTCAATATCGCCGTATTTGCGGATTCATTTATTCAATGACGTACATAATAAAGTACGGTAATGAGGCCATATTGATCGGTAGTCATTCCAAGCTGTGACAAGATATTTTGATCTGTTTCTTTGTTCATAATTCTGGCATTCGACGCCTGTATGCGGTTGGTAAATATATACACTGTTCTAGACACCAAAGCAATGGAAATTGTCATACATTCTCAGAGTCGATGTTTTTCAGCAGGAACATAATCGCACAAAGAGGCATGATATGCCAATCGACACGACGCAAAAGCTTTCTCTCCTCTTCTGCAGTGAGTGATGTTCTTGCCCTCATCCACTCCGCATCGAAGCCCTTGATGTTGTCGTCGCCAGCGTTCACATCGCTGAGAATCTGACCACGGCTTGCAAAGTGGAGGGCATTATCTTTTGTGTTATCATGAGCAGAGGCTTGTTTGCTGATAACATCATTCTTCGTATAGCCCATAGTTCGTAGTTGCAGTAAAAGTAGGTGGGCTACCAAACCCAATACACATGTTCTCAAACAAGGTTTATGTAGTCATCCCACATATCTGCATGCTCTAGCAAGGTGCTACTTCTCATGGAATGAACTAAAGGAAATTTTGCATGTCTATGGACTATACTGACAAATCCAGAATAGCCCCCGGTTGACGTGCTGCCAGGATCTAAGCACGGATATTCATGCAGCTGCATCTACGGACTTCGTCCGAAGGGCTTAGCGTCAGATAGCGGCAGTTAAAGTAGAAATTCTGACACAGCACTCATTAGCCTCCACCCCACCTCCATCACATCATCAGATAGTCTGCACCGATACAGATTGTTGACTTAATCTGAACATTCTTCGCATTATATGTATTGCCGCTTCGGGATAGGCCCCATTCCCAAGTTTTGCCGATCACTCGAGGCGGGATCTCAACCATAAGCTAGTATTTGGACGTATTACTAGTACTGTACATAATGAGTGCTCTTAGGTCTAGAAAGATATAAGAAGTCGGTTCCGACGGTGACATCTTCACACTTTTGCCTCAGGCATCAAGGGTGGAGGGGATCCATCCGAGGTCATTCTTGGGGCCTCATACTCATAGCTATCAAGGGGAGCTGTAATTGTTATATACAAACATGGCAGTTCCCAGGAATAAGTTGTTTTTGAATGCGTTGATCCGATGTGGTGACAGGTGTGTTTGTAGGGCTTCCCAGCAATCTCCTTGCACCGGTTAGTTTATGAGCAGAGAATCGCATTGAGAGATTAAGACAGGGGACCGAAGGGTCCGGATTAGCTCCACATCCAAGAAACAAGAGAAATGTTTCGTGAAGGTCTGACAAGGAAGGGGTCTTATCGTTGAAATGTCACCTTGATAGCGGCATCCGGAAAAGGAAAAGGGCCAAAAACAGTTGCCCCCCCGCATTTTCAGGGCAAATATCAGATTGAGATACTACCAACCACAACTGGGAGTATCATTGCCAGCCCTACCTTTTTTGTCTTCACGGATAAATCAATTGCACACAATGTCTCAGCTACAGGACTACCTACTACTGACATTCGACGTCTACGGCACCCTCGTGGACTGGGAAGGGGGCATTCTGGCTGCTCTGCAACCCAGTCTGGATCAGCAAAATGTTCAGTTCTCCCGAGAAAACATCCTTCACGTCTTTCACGGACTCGAGCGGGATCAACAGGCCATAACGCCGGAGATGCCTTACTCTGAGCTTCTCGCCGCCATTCACCCGGCCCTCTTAAAACAACTTGGGATGGCCACCCCCACCGTTGAGGAAAGCAAGGCATTTGGCGAGTCCATTGGGAATTGGCCAGCATTTCCCGACACCGTTGATGCACTCAAGCGACTCTCAAATCACTACAAACTCGTAGTTCTATCCAACGTTGACCGCGAGTCGTTTGCCAAGACTAATGCCGGAAGCCTTCAAGGCTTCCCTTTCGATCTGATCATTACGGCACAAGATATTGGGTCCTATAAGCCCGATCTAAACAACTTCAAGCACATGCTACAGGCGGTCAAAGAGAAATTTGGCGTGGATTCCAGCCAAGTGCTCCAAACCGCGCAGAGTCAGTTTCATGACCATCACCCCGCCCAGAAGGTGGGTATTAAGTCTGTGTGGATTGTGCGTCCGGGTGCCATCATGGGCAATCAAGACAAGACAATATATGATTGGAAATTTGACACCATGGGAGAGATGGCAGATGCTGTGGGAGCAAAGTCACCCCAGTTATAGGATAATCAATGGCACATTCATATGGTTAAGAAATATATATCCATGATCAGGGCGTGGTGGTCTTTCTAAAGTCAATTTTCCATCATTGTTACGTAGAGTCCTCCTTCAGTAGACGGATATCGGAGCATCGGTCACTAGAGCAGGAGGATCAGATATAAAACGGTGCTCTCTGATCGATCTCTAGGGTCACATGGTAACCCATGACATCATTGCGCCTCAGGCCAAGTCCAGCGGAACAACGATAATCCGCAGGAAATCATGTGCAACCCAACCCGATCATGTGCGATTGACCGCTTGTTTGTCTCGATTGCTCTGATTGTTCGTCATTTATTTTGTTTCTCTTTCTCTTCATTCATTCCTTCTTTCGATTATTATCATACCTTCCAACACCATCCCAAATGCCATTCTCCAACTCTTGTGCTTTCGTCAATCTGTATACGACCTCGGTTTCATGGCACCTCCGCGCCGCAGAAAGTCTTTCCGCCTGAGATTGTACCAATGGCTTTGGCGACTGCGGAATCTCAGCACCCCCTTGCGCTTGCGAGGCAGCCTGACCAGACTGCGTCGTTTCCATGAAAGCCCGGTTCTTGCCCTCATCCGTCTGCTAATCCCATTCCCAACATGGAAATTCCCCGTCCCCGACCCGGTTGCGCCCATCGACATGCTCGGAAATGGGGAATTGGAAGAGAGTAGGTTAGAATACTTGGACGATCTACGAAGCATCCCATTATGGCGTGCGAGAGACACTCCCCTGCGATCCCTCTACCGAATGTACGACGCGATAATATCCGGAACATACGAGGCGCTGGGCCCGGAAACGGAATACTTCTGGTATCAGCCGAAATGGTCGTTACAAGGGATATGCGACCCCCAGGATACCGATCCGGTGCGATATGCCATACTAGCATGCTTGGTGGAGGAGCTCGTCGTGGCATTCAACTGGCGCCTGAGCTTAGGGTTGCGCCGGGACCGCAATCACATCCTCCGAGAAACTGGACAGGACTCCTTCCCTTCGTACACCTCCCTCACTGGACCCACGTGGACGCTATCAGTACCGGCGATTACCCCGCAAGATATGGAGACATTTCCGCCCGAGTATATTTCCGACGATCATAAGCTGGTATTGGAGGAAGATGGATTGAACAAAGTCTTTGCTCGTCGAAACATTGTCACGAACGTTGGTTGGCTGTATACCATCTGAAATAACCACCGGAGCGGATTCGGTGGATGTCTTATTGTGAGCGCTTTCCGGTCGGCGGACGGCGCAAGCTGGTACGGAGTCATCGATAAGTTTCAACGCGTGACGAGCCTGATAGCTCCCACAGTCTCGTCATGGCCGGGGGATTTGATCCCAGCATTTGTAGCGGGAGACTTAGATCTCAGAAGAAGATATCTTCATCGTATTTGGCCCTGTAAGCAGCTGACACACGTTGCATCGTTTCGCGATCCGGTACCACGTCGAAGCCGTTGATGTTTAATGTGCGATAGTATTCCATGTCAAGCTTCCTTCCCCTCGCGTTCTTGAGAAGATTGAGCATAGCCAGTGCATCAGACAAGTCCAATTCAGCCTTTCGACCGCGGTCCGCCGCGTAGATCCGTCGCAACTTCCTCTCCAAGGCCCATTCGACCGGAGCCGAAAGAACCGTGATATTTTTACCCGACCACAGCACGATATCCTGTTTCAGCGCCAGATTCATGAGCGATTCCCTCGCTTGTTTCGTCACGAAGAGCGCCACGTCCTCGTTGGCCCAGGTTTGCGGATAACCAAGCTCGTCGGCCACTTGCACAATGGCCTCGCGGAGGGACTGTTTGATATCGTCGTCGTTGGCCCAGTCGGGCTCGAGCAGATAGTCGAGGTCCTTCGTGGTCTGTCGGTTCTTGAGATGCGCCACCGCAAAAAAACCTCCCGCTGCAATGACCTTGATGGGCGCAAAAGCGACGATGACCGGAATGGTCGCCAATTTGGTATCCAACAACTCTAGACCTGGCACACGGGCTTTAACGACCACGCCGGGCGTGTTTGGGAATGGTGCTGATCTCTTACCTTTGTAGAAGTCTTCGGCTGCCAGATACTGCTTTCTCTTTTGCATGATGGAAATCGAACTTACTTTCCATTACTCAAACGGGGACCCGAAGGGTGCTCTAGATATCCTGAAGAGCGCGGTGGAGCGTCGCAATTTGCCACGATAAAGCATGTTGTGTTGGCAGGTGCTGCTGACGCACTGCTGCCCGTCTCGCCGGTTGTTTCCCGCGGGGCAATACTGACCGGTGTTATAGGGAGACAAAGGACTCTTGTGTCACGCTCGGCTGTGGCGCAAAGTATACCATGTGGGGAGACGCTGAATTTTCGCCTGTCCGCCCGGCGACGAAAAGGGACCTTCGCATCCATGTTGCCGACGTAGCAGAAGAGCTCTGCTGAGATCCTGATATGGCAATGCTGTTCTAGACCGAGTATACCGTTGCGCAGAGCAGTGAATCGCCGTGTTCCAGGTGTTGGAGCGGATGTGTTGTCCGACATCTTTGGTTGGAGGGAACCGTAAGGATCAGGGGGGAGCATCAGAGGAATCAATTTCACTCATGGTGTGATCCTACGATTGGATACTGTAGACCTGCATGTAATGTATAGAACCGCATCAGGCAATTGATGCCAATGTTTTCCAGCGAATAGAATGTCTGCACGTCGCATTATCGCGACCAGAACAAGTCTTTCCGCCGAGGGACATCTGGGAAACAAAGGGGCCCTAGACCCCTGATAACCGGTCTTTTATGAGTAAACAAGATATTCGAGAGATTTGACTTCTTTCTCTCGTCCCCTTTTAGGGTTCCTCGCGGACGGATGACCCCCTGGAGACCAGGACGGATGCTGATTGGCTGATGCATGGACCTCGGCACCTGACCAAAAATTAGGGCTGAGGATCTGAAGATTGTCGATTATTGATCACTTGTGCCCACGTTACGTTGATTGACACCAAGGTCTGAAATAGACGAAGGGAACTAACCAGATTAATGTCATTCCCATATCTCTTTTTGACCCTCGGGAGGGTTTTCTCGGTCTGAAAGGAAGGATCGGCGCCCCGTTCTGACGTCAAAATCCCGCATACTATTGGGTACTATTGAGCCCTGGGATCATGGTTGCATTCCTGAATCCGAACCTAATTCGCAGACAGGGGTTCCACGGGTCGGTTCCGACTTCTTTCGTGCCGGATCAACTGCATTCCTCATGTCTTCTGCAGCGCCCACGATCCGTATTCGCATGTCGTGCAGAAAATGTCCGACCCCAAGTCCCCCGATGCTACCGACGGGAGTACCGGCACTCAACATGGTCGTCGATCTAAACTCCCGGACTGGTTGGACCACTTTAATGCCCGCGACTTGAAGGTCCTTTTTCGCTGCTGGGCCGCCGCCTGGGTGGCCTCGCTATTGATATTCATCGGTCCGGTCTTACAGAAGATCGGCATTGCGACCTTCTTTGGGGCGTTGGTGCTATACATCGTCCCTCCGGCGGGCATCCTCTTTGTCTACTTGCTCGCCGCGCTGTCACTCCTCTTTGGGATGTGTCTAGCCTGGGCATGGGGACTACTCAGCATGAAAGCCGCCTTAGCGGCGCGACCGGACTCGGACACGCAGGCGATGGTGCAAGCATTACAGCAACAGGCCGTCACGATCGCCAATCAGACAGGCACGAACCCGTCCACAGAAGCTCGGATCCTCATATATGATGGCTTCCTGCTCGATGCCCGTGTCACCGTGATATTCTATGTGATGATCTGTGTCTTTATCTACGTGATGTCCCGCGTTCGCGTCGCGAATCCCAAATTTGCTCTGGCGCAGATCTTCGGCATTATCATCGCAGACCTTTTTCTGCTCTACGGGCCGACCCTGCCATCATTCAGGGCTTCCCTACCAGAGGTCCTAATCGAACCGGGTGCTATTGGAATCGGCTTGGGCGCTGCTTGCTGCCTCGTTTTCTTTCCTCAGTCGACATCGCGCGTGGTCCTGGGACAGATGGAGCAACTCGTTCGCTTAGGAGAAATCCCACTCAAGTGCACCCGTCAGAAGTTTGCCGGCGAGTCGCTAGATCTCGCACAGCTGATGGGCACCAAAGCCAAAATCATCGGAGCGTTCAAGGCCATGCACCCCTCGTTAGCCTTTTTGCCGCTCGACTTTTCCCGCGGTCGCTGGAATGCAGAGGACATCAAAAGTCTGCAAGAGCCCCTGCGACAAGCCATTCTTTCCACGGTGTCATTGATGGATTATCATATCTCTCTTCTTCGGGCCGACCAGAAACTACAAGAGATTCAATCTCAGTCAAGTCAGGAGACCAACAAGAGCGACGTGCAGGAAAAGCGGGCCCGCGAAGTAGGACAGCGACAGTTACAGGAGAGCGCGGATCTAATGCAAGCGTTGAATAGTCCCGAGCACGGTGTCTCTCGAGCCAACACACGCGAAGCTTTGAGGAAATCCACCACCGAGCTGCTCCAGGTGTGCTCAGAAACAAGTGAATTGATTGTGCAGTGCATCCACGGTGTCAACTCCGGCCGATGGTTTCGTCGAGCGGCGTCTCGAAATCGTCTCGCGGAGCTTACGACGAGAGCAGAGTCCGTCCTACAGGCTTTGCAGGCAACCCAGTCATCGTGCGCCACAGAGACCACAGATCAGCTTCTCGAGGGCCATGCGGATTTGTTCGATGGGAATGGTCAGCTTAAATCTGCCGAACAACTGGGACCGCACGCTCTCCGAGGAATCGTTCTCGGCATGGTGATGGAGGAGCGCATCCTCGGAACTGCAAAGGCATTGGAACACCTTCTGGCTCAGGTCATTCATCTTATGCAAACACGCACCAAGGAACGCATCTGGATCCCCTCGGGGTTGCGATACGCTTTTGGGTGGCTTGTAAATCCGCGTCAGAAAGCTCCCGCAGAAGATCTAGACACTGGCCCCACGACTGATCCTGATGATGCTGAAGAACAGAGCAGAGAAGCGCATCGGCGTCTGAAGATTAGCCGCGGCTATGGGAGGCCCATTCGCAGGGGCCTGTTAGCGCGAAGCCTTACCGGCGTGTATCACTGGTTTACGAACGCCGGTGGAATGTATGCGCTGCGTATGGTTGTCGTTACGATCGCCTTGGCGATTCCCGCCTCTATTCCGCACAGCACCGGATTTTACTACCGGGAGAAGGGCATCTGGGCCCTTATCACCGCACAAACCACCTTGCTGGTCTATATGGGCGATTTCACGGTATCCCTGGTCGGTCGGACAATTGGCACTGTCGTGGGAGGTGTGATGGGCATGGTAGCATGGTATATCGGAGCCGGACACGGCGCCGGTAATGCCTACGGTCTGGCTGCAATCACGGCCGTCATGACGGCTATCCTAATGTGGTGGCGTCTGTTCTTACCGCCAATATTCACCATGGCTGCCATCATGGGCGGCGCCACCTTCATTCTTGTCATCGGCTTCAGCTACGACGACACCCACGTACAGCAATACGGCCTTCCAGGGCACGGGTACGAAGCATTCTGGAAGCGTCTTGTTACCGTGCTGATAGGGTTTGCCGCTGCATTCATCGTCCAGATTTTCCCGCGTCCCCCTTCAGCAACGCGGCACATCTGCAAAACGCTATCCAACACCATCCGCACGTTGTCTGACCACTACGCCCTCCTACTCTCGCACTGGGGGCGACCAGAAGCCAACAGTCCGATAGGAGCAGTAGCAGAGAAAATCGCGATCGACGTCGCCGAAACACTCCTCTCCATCCAAGGCTCAATCGGTCTCCTTCAATTCGAAATGACCCTCGGGCCATTCCACCGACAAGCGTTATCAAAAATGCACGTCTTATGCCAGGACATGAACCAAGCTCTGGGTCGACTTCTAATCCTATCCACAAGCCTCCCGCAACACTTCCAGGAACGTCTCGCCCGGAATGTGGGCATGCTGGACGATCATATTATTGGCGATATCATGGCAGTGCTTAGTGTAGTGGAGCAGGCGCTGAAATCAGGCCTTCCGCTGCCGGAACGGTTGCCAACGCCGCTGGTCAAGCGGTGCTTCGAGACATGGCATGCGCAGCATCGCGCCGTGGAGTTGACTACGACACTGGTCCGAGATGAGAACTATCGGCGGTATTGTGTGGCTATTAGCTCGTATTTGAAGTTTTTGTCTGCAGTTGATGATATGGTATTGGTGTTGAAGGGTACGTTGGGAGAGTCGCATTTGATTGAGCGGTGGGATGGCAGAGTACCGGTTTGAATTCGTCTGTCCATGAAGTAATGATTGTCCGCGCATCTGAATCCATGGTGGCATGGTATGGGCTTCAACAGCTGGTGCGTCAACCCATGTGCCTTGAATAGCGCGTCGCAGGGCCCGTTTGATAGGCTTTTCGCATGCTTTACTACCAATGAGCGTACATCGTTTTATCTTTCGGAACTATCCCATATATACACTCAAATTCAAGAAATTACGAGTCATCTCTTTCTAGCCTCTACGTGTCTTTATGGTTAGTGTGATACGGGGAAAGTCATACTCAGGTACACAAACGCGCAACCCACATTATCCGACATTACCATATCATAAACTATCCCTGTGAAAGTGACGTGCCCACCATTACCTCATGCCAGGATCTATACTTGCCCCTGAGCCAGACAATTAGCCCAGCGGTGAGTGGGTCTCACATACTGACCCCAATGCTATCATTGTTGCATCGCATCCTGCAGCATTACGCACACTTGCCCCAGAGCCCAACAAACAATCCCACCTACCACCTCTCCCCTCAAGGAGAAATGAAAAGATACTAAGAATTAAGTTCACAAGCCTGAACCCAACAACAACCTTCCATTCATCGTATACATACCCCAGATCAAAAATCCCGCGTTGAACCCAAACCTTAAATCCGCCCACCACGAGACCAACTCAACCACCCATAAGCCAGCTATTTTCCCATAGTCCAAGCCCCAATGTACTCCCCAGCGCACTGACCATCAAACCACATTCCACCCCTTGCATGGTAAACGCCAATATCAAGAATCCCAGTGGCCAGCTCTTTCCCGCAATTCCCGCAATACCCTGGATCCTCCCAGTGATCCCTTTCCATCCGCTCCATGCGAGGTATACGCGCTTCTCCACCTACCTAGCGCCTCACTAATAGATGAGCTAGGCAGGGGTATTCCCCAGATTCCCGGGTCTTAAGACCGGGGTAAGATTTGCCGGGTTGAATCGTACCCCGTAAATGAGCCGTGGGCTGTTGTTGTGGATAAAGACGTCACGGAATGCGAGTACTGGGGAGTGGAGTATATCTTGGGTAACTACACCTACCTACTACTTTCTCTGGCTTTCACACTTATTTTGCCGCTTATTACAATTAATCTTCGAGCTATGAGCTACTCCACGGCAGACAAAATGAACAAAACCGTCCTCCCCTTCATTACACCTGAGGAAATCTCACTCCGGAACGGGGTAGATAAGCCCGAGATATGTATGTCGTTCCCCGGACTACAGCCATAACTGTCTCTGATACTGGTGGTGAACCCAGGGCTAGTGATCGACGACATTGTCTACGACTGTACGTCTTTCTTGTCGAGACACCCTGGTGGCGAGGCTGTGTTGAGGCGATTTGCCGGGTTTGATTGCTCGTGTATGCTTTCTTTGAGCCCCTCTGCTTTCATTCTGGCAGTTGAGAGTAAAGGCAATATGGCTAATACCGAACAGGGCAGTATCACGCTATCCATGGAGAACGGCGGAAAGTCTTCGCAAACAAGTCATTGGAGAAATTAAGAGTCGGGTGCGCGGAGGGGGTCGAGAATCCGTATTCCAAGCCCGACTGGGTGGAATAAGTTCTACTCTACCCTAATATAATGGTATAATGCTCGAAAATTGTAAATAAAGTTCATCATATTCCGTTCGTGAGTTATAAAACAAAAGGATCAGTATTCCTGCTCCGCCAATCTGGGAAACGTAGTCGAGAAATCCAACGCATCTCGCACAAAGATATCCCAGTCGTAGCTGTAGTTCAGCAGATTCGCGTCCGACGGATTAAGCAGCGTGTCTGTCGGCCAGCCATCCTCCCCAACATTACCTTCCACCGGTGATACAGATCTAGAATGCTGCTCATCCGCCGCAAGACCATCGGGTTTCCCCTGAATCGGTTCAACGGAGTCATTCAACAACGCCGCATCCTGCTCTTTGCGTTTCTGCGACAACCGTACCAGCAAATCGATCGTTTTGAAGGCCTTCCGCGCCTTCTGCGTCCCGAAGTGGTCGGCTGCTTTCTTCAACGTGGCGAGGGAGTCCTTGACGTGCACGAGCGATTTCCGCGTATCCATCGCGAGAAGAATACAGGTAAACTGAAATGGAACATTACTGACATGCCACCAGACACAGCTAGCGTCGATCGCCTTCGATGAAGCGGCAAGGCCCCGGCAGCCTATTCGGATGACCCTGTCGACGACGGGTGATGTGTTGGCGCTGGGATTGATCAATTGCAGACGCCGGTAGATGGTGAAGGCGAGGATCGTCAAGGAGAGGATGATGGCGTTTGATTTGAAGTCGCAGCTCTCAAGCTGCGCAAGCGACTCTTCCAGCTCGGCCACCTGGGCCGTCTGGTCCGGGCCCAACTTCTCCGACAATTGGAAGAGCCAAATGAGATCAGACGTTGGATCACCAGCTTTAGGCGTCGGCGCCGGGCACTGCGCGCCTCGAATGAAGACCTCTGATCGACCATACTCGAACGAAATC
Organism: Aspergillus hancockii; assembly: GCA_001696595.2. Lineage (NCBI taxonomy): Eukaryota > Fungi > Ascomycota > Eurotiomycetes > Eurotiales > Aspergillaceae > Aspergillus > Aspergillus hancockii. The sequence goes on along the minus strand of MBFL02000017.1, from coordinate 24,916 downwards.
CACGTATTCAGCAACTTCGCAATCCAAAATAACCTCCGTCTCAACTCCACACTAATCTGCCGAGACTCCGTCTCAACATCAGGATAAACCAACGATCCACGCGTCGATTCACGGTGCAACCCCGTCGCCTCAACAATATGCATTGTAGTACACGACGCCATCCACGCCGCATGCGGCGAACTATGACACCGCAAATAAAGCGTCCTTAACAACCACCCCTCAACATCATGCACCCCCGGATGAACAACAAGCGTACTCGTCGTCTCCAGAATATCCTTCGCGCAATCGACCAGATGCCTTTCCTGCTCGCTCGGCTTCGACTTCAGCGAAAACAACGACCCCAGCGCTGCGACCCCACAAAGCACCCCATCATACTCATTCGACGCACACGGATCCTCCCATCTCCTCCCCGCCCGCGCCGCAACAGCATCCAGATCTAAAAACCCGTACACAGGCTGCACCTTCTCGCAATAGACCCCAAACCACCGCCTCCACGCCGCAAGCGATAAAATCCACGTGATACTCTTCTCGGACCGATGCGGCCCCCGCCTCACCCCCAGATTCCACCCAGACCCCTGCTGCATGTTATGCGCATGGTCCGGACTCAGCTTCATCCCCAACAAATGCGGGAATACTACCCCGGAGTTCGCCTCCATGGACTTCTCTTCGCTCGGCCGGTGGCTGCTCTGTTCTGAAGAGCCCGGTGGTGCTGTTGGTTGTGGTGGACCCGGCGAGGGCAGGGTCACCGGCGGGGAGAATATCTGGCCCGGTCCGGTGGTGATAGTCGTGAGACGCTTTTTGCGCGGCGGCGGCTCATAGATGCAGCGGTAGTCGTAGCGACTGCATGATTCGCAGGGCATTTGGCCGTCACATTTGCGCTTGCGGATCTTGCACGCTTCGCAGGCAAGGCGCGTGCGGCGGCGGCGGGTTTGCGGCGGGTCACTACCCTCTGGTTGGGGGTTCGTGTCCATTGTTTTTGTTTTCTTTTTGAGGATCTACTTATTTATCGGGGGGATGGATGGACATCGGCGACGGCGGGAAAAGAGATGAGGGTCATGAGATAGGGTTGGTTGGTTGGCTAGATGGCTGGTCTAAGCGTCTCGTATAAAAGGTACAGGTTGGACCCACCTCTTTTTAAGGACAGTAATCAACGAATGCGGGGAAACACTTTCGAATAATGGTTTGTTCTTCCGGATTTTCCCCTCTTTTCTGGCCCCGGAATTTACATTGAAAGCGTGGACTGGTGCCAGAGCCAAAGGATCATTAACATTCTGTCTAGGCCAGGTGACGACGCGCTCTAATAAGAGAGAGATACGAGTCATGGTCCTGACCGCTATTCGCTCGGCTCGACCGGGGACCAAGACTGGATCCTGCATGAACCTGTTCTCTTTTCTCTCGTTGGGGAGGTTACGATTGTAAAATTATCGTCGTTGGTTGGTACGTCATGTTGCAGATGTACAAGGCAATGAGGGTTTGAAAAGGTCATGTGGTGCACCGCTGAGATGGCATCAAATGAAGCCTACAACGTACTGTACAGCATTCTGGGAAACATCATTGGCGGCAAAGAGAACAAAGGATCCAAAACACAGAAGTAGAAATAATACACAGCAATACACAGCCAATCATCAACCGGAGTCCCATCGACGAACAGACATTTTACAAACTCCCCAAAAAGCCCGTTATAGCCCGCGCCGTCTCCTCCAGATCTTCAAACACATGCCAATGGCCCACATCCTTCAACAGTTCCACGCGGGAATCGGGGATCTTGCTCCGGTAGCTCTGAGCCAACTTCACCGGCGAAATCGCATCTTCCTGTCCGGCCACAATCAGTGTCGGCATTCGCAGGTTCTCCACGACGATCGTGGTATCCCGGGACCGTGCCAGCGCGATGCATCCCTTAGCGTATCCCTCCGGGTGCGTAGCGAGGAGGGATTGGCGCACGGCGGACAAGGCGAGAGCTCGTGATGACTTGGTCACGGCGGAGGTAGCAGCCGTGGCGACAGCATTGACTACGTCGGAAGCCTCCATGCCCTTCTCGCGGACGAGCGCGGCGCGCTTGGTGAATACTTCGGCTGCCGGCTCGGGAAGAGGCGAGGGTCCCGGTCCTAGGAGGATCAGCCTCGAAACGCGAAAGGGATGCAACTCCGCAAAGAGCATGGCGATCAAACCGCCCAGAGACCAGCCAAGGACGGTAGCAGATGTGATGGATTTTGCTGTGAAAATCAGGTCAAGGTCTCTCGCGAACGTCTGCAAAGTGGCGGTTGAAGAGGCACGGGCGGGTGTTGCGCCGTGGCCCTCGAGGTCATAGAGAATGATCCGGTAGTCGTTTTCAAGTCTGGCGGCCTGGATGAGAGGCATGTAGTACTCCAAGTTGGCACCAAGGCCGTGGATGAAAACGAAGGTTTCGGCATTCGAGCTCTGAGAACCCAGTTCTCGGATGTTCGCGTAGTGATCCGGTCCAATCTTGGTTAAACCAACTCCGCCCCAGGTTCGGTCGAGATTGTACGTTGGAATGCTGGACGGCTTGCGGAGCACACCCTCGATAGTAGGGTTCTTGGTCGTGGGCTCCGCAATGCGGTTGGACAGTTTTCCAAGGCCACTGACACTCACTTCAACTACAGAGACACGTTACTTTAGCAAAACAGTGTTTTACACATTCACAAGGATCAAAGTCGACTTACCCAAGTCGCCTGATTTGAGGAACTTCGGCGGGTGATGGCCAACTCCGACGCCGTGCGGAGTGCCGGTGGCAATTACATCACCGGGCTGAAGGGTGATACCACTAGACACGGCCTCAATGAGCTGGGGGATGGAGAAAATGAGATCCGCAGTGGTCCCGTCTTGTCGCTTCTCGCCGTTAACATGGGTTTGAACTCGGATCTCCCCTGGCATGGCTGCAGCTGGAACGGCGACCGGTCCCTAAAGAGTGATCATCAGCTAAAGTCGCGTGTGGGAGTCAAAGAAGAACATACCATAGGACAGAAGGTGTCCGGCGATTTTCCGATAAAGTACTGCCGGTGGTCTCGCTGTCTCTCACGGGCAGATATATCTGCGCCCCAATTCTTTAGTTAATTTTATCCTCATCAATTCCATACCAACGTACCATTGATAATCGTATATCCCCAGACGTAGTCCATAGCATTCTTCGCATCGATTGAGAATCCTGCTTTTCCGATAATCACGCCCAGCTCACCTTCGTAGTCCAGCGTATCGGTAAAGCCGGGATGAGGATAAATGTCCGTACCACTTGCAGTGATACTGGTGCTGCGCTTGGTAAAAACAGTTGGCACTTGGGGTGCTGCTCCACGTTAGTATTGCTCATCGAGGAGGAATCCATAGGAATAGTGTGACTTACAATCCGACACTTTGTTACCGGCAGCAGCGTAACCGCTCTCGCGGTATTCCTTGATATGCTGGCGATAGTTCTCACCAATACAGAGAACGTCGCGATCGGCAAGCGGCGGCAACAATTTGACCGAGCTCAATGGAAATGGGGGTTCTGCGGCACGAGTAGCCCCCTCGTCACCCAGCTCGATAACCTGGCTCAAGTTTGTGAGCGGCGACCCAGAGGCCATGGTCAAGGGTTGAATGCTGGAGTCGTTAAGATCGAGGTGGCCAATGCGAGATCGGCCCAAGTCATCTTCGAAGGCCACGAAATTGAAGTAACTCTTCTTCTCTTGCAAGGCGGGAGAAATACTGGCCGTATTGACGAACTCTGTTGGCAGAGCCTTGTGGATGCGGCCGTTGATCATGATCACATCGAGCTTCGAGTGGTCCTGCAAGACAGCGATATTCTTCAAAGGGTCCCCATCGACAAGGATGCAGTCCGCGTAGTATCCGGGCAGTATTTTGCCCAATTCACTTTCCCGCATAAAAAGCTTCGCAATCCCAGCTGTCGCAGCAACAATAGACTCCATCGGGGTAAAGTCGAGTAGCTTGACAAAGTGCTCAAGATCCCGGGCATACGTTCCGTGCGGACACCAGGCGAAGCCGTAATCGCCTCCCGGAAGAACAGTGATACCTCGTTTATGCATCTCTTTCAACGCCTTGGTGGCCGTTTCCAGTTCTTTCCGATACCCGACTTGTTCAGCCTTCTCCATTGAATACCCAAAGGGCTCCGCCTCATGCACAGTCGCATACAACCAGTTGATAGCGGGGGCCACAACGACCTGGTCCTTGACCTTTTCGAGCATCTGCATACCTTTTTCATCCGTATACGATGCATGGTAGATGACATCAACGCCGTGTCTAGCGCATTGGATGACTGAGTCCCGCGCCCGTGCATGGGAGCAGACCCGGATACCATGCCGGTGAGCTTCATCCACACAAGCGGCTGTTTCCTCGTCGCTGAAGAAGCACTCCTCGGCCGACACGGTCTCGGTGATCGCCTCTCCAGACATACTCAGCTTGATCTGATCAACACCGATCTTGGCATGGTGCCTAATCACTTCTCTCATCTCCAGTGGGCCATCAGCAAAAGCCGTGATACCCCCTGCGAGCTCACCCTCCCGTGTTGCGATCTCCTTTCCATTGGCCAGAAGTCTGGGTCCAGGGAGCGTGCCGCGATTAATCGCATCTCGGATGACGCAGTCCAGACGGTCTTTAGCCGATGCCGCGCCATAGCACATAGTGTACCCCGAGTCCAGATAGCACAGGGCGGACCGCGCGGTGATCAGGGTATGCTCCTCGACGCCAATGTCGCCGAGTAACTCGAGGGCTATGTTATTCCAGGTGAAGTGCGTATGGGCATCGCCCAGGCCGGACATCAATGTGCGTCCGCGACCCTGGATGACACGGACCTTCGGGTCGCGACGAAGTGCCTCAACGTCAGGCACTGACCCCACGGATACAATGCGTTCTCCGTGGATCAATACATCGCCTGGATACGGATCGCTCCCGGTCGAATCCAGAATATTGACATCTAAGAACAGTATCTTTGAGTCTGACGAAGTACCAGCCATATGATACGGCTTGGGCTTGAGCTTGGGGTCGAACCGGAGACCTTCATGGGGATATGGCCGCCGACGGGTGGGGAGGGTCGACGACGGTGTGACATGGTTGTGGAAGCCATTGGCTAGGACTCCTGGAGCCATGATGAAGTAATCTTGTCGATGAAGACCAAATCAATATGCAAATCAGGACATGAGCATCAGATGCATCGAGCAAGAATGGGCACGGCGACCTCCATTTAAATAGATGCACATGCATGCATACCCCTTGAACGACTTCGCAAAGCCTTGTAGAGGCCATTGTCTCTGTCCCATGCATTGTACCGCAGCATCCGATGCCTGTTAACCATAACTCTCCAGCGACACTGAGATCCGAAAGGTCGCAGATCGGAAAGAATGGCAATGCGGCAATTCAGGGCTTTGCGGATAATGCGGGAATCTGCCTCTCGTGACCTCCCACCTTGCGGCACTTTGCACCTTTCCCCAGACTTCGGCTTCTATATCCACTCAATTAATGCTACCTGCTTCCAGGGACCCCTGGTGATTGAGATGGATAATTAGCTAACTCCACGGAGCAAAATGTAGCATCCGTTCATGTTTACGTCATGCCTCATTGGAGGCCATATGTATACATACCTTCATCCGATGTTCCGCGATCATAGCCCTAATGATTTAATCACAGCCCAAGGTCAGACGCATGCCTCCCCGAGCACAAAGGGGTCTCTTCGAGTCATATCCTCTACATTCCGTGGTGGAAATCCTAGATCTTGCCTAAGAAGAGTGGGACCATCCACCCGTTCCGGTGATTGGCAGAGCGCAATTCCTCGATGTGGATATTAGGATACGTAAAGTACAAAAAAAAAATCAAACGTCAGCGACAAGATTTGAACTTGCGCGGGCGAACCCAACAGATCTCAGAACATTCTAGTCTGTCGCCTTAACCACTCGGCCACACTGACTTGATTGATGATTGACTTATCATTCCTTACTAAAAATATTAGGGGAAGATAATCACGGCTCAAAACACCCTCTTGGAACCGTTAGGCGAAAGCACGAGACCAGCAGGCGTTCGTGTTAATACCTTTGAAAGCAATGCTGCGTATGTTGAGGCTATTCTACACCGGGACTGTTGATACTCCGTAGACATGTTCGATTCTGCTTGCAATTGATTCTTCCCAATCCCACTGATCAACAACGGTGTAGGCGCTTTGAAGCCATGCGGTCTTAACTCTATTGGCTTTTTCCACATTAATATCCGTGTTCCTCTTGTAAGATATTCAACAATTCGTATACTGGGGCCCATGTCCTCCAAGGATCTGTAACTGGGGGACTGTACCGCCAGCCTGGCAAAGACTTTTCGCTGATAACTAGGAAAGAATCGCGGACAGGGACTCAACGCAAATAGTCCATTGCAGGTTTCAGTGAATGATCATGTCTAGATATAGACCAGGTAGGAGGTGAGCACCAGACATTCTAGCCGTGAGCTTACGCCACTGTCCTTCAAAACGCTGGTCCTGGGCCCAGGTCAGGTGAAGAAAGAAGTTAATCACATGTAGTATTCCATATTTCTATAAGTTCTATATGATTTGTAGACACATCACACACATATGGGCCGTCACGTACAACCACACGTCAGATTCGATGTGGTCTCCCCAACGCAACGATGAGAACTATTTGATCCTAGATAGAGAAATGACATAGAAAGTGCCCTTTGTGAACGTGTCTCTCTCTCTCTCTCTTATTCTGCAGTAGATCTAAGCAGGAGAAACATCACAGGGCAAACTGGAAATAATAAGTTGCTTCACAAGTGCTAAAGTCGGACACAAAAATCTCATCAGTTCCACTCGTTATAGTCCCTTACTATAGTAATTCGTGTTGATTCCATCGCTCTTGGCCAGTACGACCTTCACGAAGAGGCTCGGAGCCACCACCACCATTATCACCAGCAACGAGGCCGCAACACAACTACCCAACCTCACCCTCCCCCAAGGTACACAATTCTACCACCAGCATCCTTCTGTTCGATATCGATCTAGGGCTTCTCTCGCCTGCCACCTTCGTACAATTCCCCTGAAGCCACAGAGCTCCCGCTCACAACGCCATGTATATCCAACGCCTTCATGTTCTCTCCTCTCCTCCTGTAGGCGAGAAGGACGGTTACAGCAGCAATAGGGATTCCGTGGGCTTACCCCTTTTTTATCCAAGAAAGGCATTTTACTACAGCAAGCCACATACACCCGTCCCTCGTTCAAATCATTGTTCATACCAGCTTCCTGAGGCTCGATCTCGCGATTTCTGCAGGCGGTACAAAAGGTAATACCCGCGACGAACAAGAATGGCCATTCTCAGCTCAGGATTTCTTGATAGATGAGATCAAACAAACAATATGGTCGAGCGGGTGAAGATAGGGGATGGAGAAGAAAAGACTTGGGGCGAGAAGGGAACCTTTATAGCCCCTCCTTCCTGCACACGTCAAACTACGTCAACCTCCCACGCTGTCGCTGGGTGTGTACCTCTCCATGCATGGACAAGCCACTTACGCGTGTCGGGGCCCGATTGGGCATCAGTTGCGAGTTAGAGGGACTAATAAGTCACAACGAGAAAAAAGGAAACAAGCCGGGAAAACCACTGGAAAAAAGGATCTAGTCACGTATTGACAGGCAGTGAAGTTGATATTTCATGAGCAAGTTTGCCCATAGAATATATCAAATACAGAAGCTAATTTTGGTTTCTCGAGTGATTTGTACCGGTGGCGCTTGTGAGACTTGGAGAAGTAGTTATAGGACCGAGAACTTCGATCAATCTATTCAGGCCGCAGCTCGCTGTAAGTTGGTGATCGAGAGAGGATTGGGATTTGATACGATACGCGGACGTACGTGTCTGCCTAGTAAATATTACAGCGCGAAGCCATGCGAGATGGTGTCATGGGACAGGATGTTAGAATCCCAGCTGAACATAACAGACAAATGCTGAGAGACAATAATATCCATAATATTACCAGGTCTACTGGGACTTTGCATAAGTTGCAGCCTGAGGGGCGGTCAATTTTGGAAAGCGGTGGACGCTCGGTCGGCAGAATATTCGTGAAAACCAAAAGTTGGAAGGGAGTATTCACTGCACAGTACATAATCAATTTCTTCGATGCAAATGACAGTTCTTTCTTTTGTAATGCTAGATCGATCACTTGGGATTCTCTGAGGTATTATACCTACAGTAAAGTTCCGTTAGTTACTCTTTGTCTATGGACTCTTCTACACATTTTCCGAAAGCCCTATCTGGAATCGCGCACCTCGACCAATGGTACGTACGTCCACAATATATATATAGTTTCCGTAGATTGCTCTGCCTCTTCAACGCCGCCTAAAGTGATATTGAACGGGGACCAAAAGCGACGGGAGTAAGCACATGGGGGGCCAACCTTTTCTTGGGAGAGTACAGGGCTCTGACATAGGTGTTAAATAAAGCAAAAGAAAACACATCGAATTCAAGAATGGGGTTGTTAGTTCCATCTGGAAATGGATGGGAAAAAAATAAATGGTCTTCCGATGCGGGGAATCGAACCCCGAGCTGCTGTGTGAGAGACAGCGATGTTAGCCATTACACCACATCGGATATTACCTGAAGATGCTGGTACTCTTTGTAGCTATACATCTAACTGGAGTAAATGGCCTGCCTCCCATCATTTGATTTATATATGCAGTGTATTGTATGAGCCCTGGAGGTTGCTATCACTCTCAAATACATGCATAGACATCTACGGTTTGCCTCGGCGCAATTGACTAAGGTGTGTGGCCTAGATTTGCAGTGTGCATGTTTGATAATATGCTACATATGCCAGTTGCCAGAATCTCTGTCTCCTCAACCAGTACGGAGATGAGCTCGCCCAATATATTCAAAACCCTGAGACAGACCTATGCAAATAAAATAGAATCAATGACCGCATACTGCGTATAGGAGAGCGGAAGTGAAAATTTATAGGCTGCGCAGACCAACCCTGCGAGCTCATGGCTGCGAGAGAACGATCGTTCATTGCTGCATGAGATCAGAGCTTGACGGCAGGAGATGATTGGCTTTAGCAGTCTGAAATGGGCCCTCTTGTCCTTCGATCTGTGCATCATTCCTAGTCTGGCAAATGTCTATCTGCTCGCTCGGACCTAGAACGCAAATCAGTTACTGCGTAGGGTTACGGCTCAATAAAGTAATGAATATCATGACTTGGCAGTTCCTAGCATTGACAAGGACCCTCAAAAAAATCCTTTGGCTTGTTAAGACCGTTTCACTGTCAATTTTACTTTTCTTCCTTTAACTTGCTCTTGTTGTCTTTTTTTCTTGTATGTCCTCCTGGAAGGTTATTTTAGGATGTCCTACTCCTGGTATAGGGTCCTAAACTCCGCAGCTATAAACATGACATTGGCATTGGTTGGTGCCACAGCCTTTGCAGCCGGCCATCATGGTTTCTATGAACACCTAAGTGGCCGGCCCACACGCCAATCCTGGATTCTCTTTGCCAGAAAAAGTCTCAGTGTATCGGACCAACAGGTCAATGTATCAATTGGGACGTTTTTCGCTTTCTTGGTCAAGGCCCTCCTTGGTGTGGCCGTATCAGTGGCCGTTGACCAATTCGCATGGAAATCAGTCAAAGGGGGTACAACCAATATCAGAGCTATAGATAATCTCTTCCTCGTACTAGGAAATGTGTTCATGTTATTCAAGCTACGGCTCTGGCGACATTACCCCATGACCATGCTGCTAGCCGTGGTTTGTTGGCTCCTCCCTGTGGCGTCCGTGGTCACCCCGGCCACTCTTAATGTGGAATTAGCCCCAGTTTTAGATTTCACGTTCATGCGTGTACCGCGGGTGGATTTCAAGAGCCTAAACCTCTTCAGCACCGAAACCATGTTGGTAGGATCTCAATCCCATGAAGTCGTTCAGTATCGAAGTTCAAAGCCGTTGGTCAAAAAGGTGGCATCAGCGACAACAGCCCAAGGGGAAGTCATGGCTATCGCGCCCCCTTTAGTCAATTCGTCGTGGAGTTTTGACATACACAGTCCCGCTCTCAGATGCGGCCAGGTAGACCAGTCTCTGGATGTGGCTATCCGAAAAAATATCGAGGACTGCGTAAGTAGCATGTTCCTGTTCAATACCAGTAGCCAGGGAACAACGGCATCACTGCTGTCGTATGGATATATTGCCTGGATGCCGGGCGAGCCAGGTACTAATGGCTCATTGCCTTTCGTCAACGAGGATGCCAGCTACAAACAACGCGAAGGAACGCTCGGTCCACTACCATACAGCTCAACAATATCGGCAGTGTACCTTTGTCTCTATTTGTGGCGACATTCCCTGAAATGGTCGTCAACACAAGTGCTACACCCGAAGAGGTACTGACAGCAACTCGCAATCTGAAGCTTTTTCAATGTGAACCGTACAATGCCTCGTATACGGCCAATTTTACTTACACCAATGGCGCCCAGAGGATTCAGATTACCCCTCCCATGTATTTGAACAGCGTGCCTTATGTGACGGCACTCCTAAAGTCGGATAGAGCAGAGTATGACGAGCGCAATTCTACGCTGGTAGAGATGCTCGCATATCAGTCAGTAATGGAAGCATTTGGAGAGCTCATGATTGGTTCCCTTGGAAACAAAATCGTTTGAGTTTCGATCGATCAGCAGAACGTGTCTAATTCAGCTGTCTTCACGCTCAACACACAATCATGACAACCCCTTACCGAGGAACTGTCGTCCACCTCGCGGGCTATGAACCTGGACTATCATAGCGGAGCTTTCCAAGGTATCTGGAACAAACACACTGTAACTCCATCTATAAGCAGTAAGACGGCGTTATCTGAGAGCATTGAAGGGATGTTCAGAAACATCACCCTCTCACTGATGAGTTCAAGTCTTCTCCAGTATGTTGCACCTACCAAATCTGTTGTTTCTGATTCTCCCATCTTACTAAAATACCCATGAAAGGCCGAACTACTCTTTTTCCCGCACCCCCAGATGTTAATGTGACTATGATCACATACCAAAACTTCAACACATATTCCAAATCCATTCTCTGGACAGCATACGGCACCGCCATTGGCGTTACATTTGCAAGCGTCCTTCTAGGGTGCGTCGCATGCTCCATGAACGGTGGGTCGTACACCACAAAATTCTCAACGATATGGCGAACGACCTGCTCTGCGTTCGTGTCCGCCGAGACCACAACGGAAGATTGCGAAGGAAAAGATTCGCTGCCGGGTCACATCGCCAGAGCCAGGATCTCCTTCCTTAATAGATCACAACAAGAAAATGATCCCGCGATGATCCGACACGTGATTATGGGAAAGAGATCGACTATGACACCAGAAGAAATACCGCGTGTGAAATGAAATTCGTATCAACTCGACAACTGACTCTATTACCATATTCGGAATCCGAAACTCAACAAGAAAATGCCAACATCAAATAGCCCTCTATAAACTAACAAACATATATGTACACAAAAACAAAAGAACGAAACCCTCATATACCATAACATAGCCCCCCAAACTCCCAGCCCCAATCCCAACCAACAACCCATCATTCTATCATACACTCCTACTCCCACTAACATGTGTATACCCATTATTCTCCCAAAACGGCCTGTCCTTGGTCTTATTCGAATCAAACCACCCAAACGGATCACAAACCGTCACCAAAAATGGTCTCTGATCCTTCCAACCGGGCCCTTTAAGCTCAGTCTCGCCGTCCTGCGCCAGATAAACATTCGACTTCTCCGGCAGATACAGTCTTGGATGCTGCCAGTTCCACAACACCGTATTAACAAGCATGAGACTTGCCTCGAACACATAGAAAAACCACTCATGGCGCAGGATTGGACTGAGATCGCTGGTATCCTCCGACGAGGACGCGTGTATCTTCGTGGCACCGAAGTGTTCGACGATTCGGTAGATGCATCGGACCAGGATTAGGGAGGTGCTGATGTAGAGGGTTAGGAGGGGGGCCGAGATGCTGCGAGTGCGGATGCCGGATCTGTAGCAGCGGCGTTGAAAGACGGCGGCTAGGAGACAGAAGACGGTGATGACTGTTACTTGGGCTATGAGGGAGATTTTCATGAGGATGTGGCCCAGCGTGATTGTTGATCCTGGGAGCTCTGGGTTGGCGATGTAGGATACGCCTAGGGCGTTTAAGACTTCGACGACGCCGGAGAGGAGGCCGAAGGTGGTGAGGACTCGACCGGGGTGGATTGGGGAGTGGTATGGGACATAGTAGAGGATACGGCCGAGGACGTGATAGTTGGCCAGTTCAAGTAGGGGTCTTGCGAATTGAAAGTTAGTCTGGGGTTGATTCAATCTTTACCGATGGAGATGAACTTACGGAGACATGTAGATTAGGGCGGTGCTGGCGATGTAGGTATACAGGTCTGAGTTACTGAATGAGTAGTGGAAGGCGCCATATTCCCGTAATGCGAATCCAGCCGTAAACATCAAGCAACACACGAGGTGAAGGATCATGAGCTTAAAACATCTGTAGTGGCTGTCATTGCAGGTGTTAGTATATCCATACCACATGTATGTTCCTATGAACCATGCTGTAAGGGCAAGATACTTACTAGCACTGCCAAAAATGTAGAAGCCCCGAGGCAGTGAAGGCGACGGCGAAGATTACCGGCGCTACTCTATTGGGTATGTAGATGTAGATGCTTTCCTCCGCTAGTAGTGTGTCAATGATGATGATCTATGGACAGAAATCATTGCAGAGTGCTTACCAGCCATTGTGCAGTTTTTGTATACTCTATGAGCCTACTATAGCAGTCGTAATTGATTATAAGAAGAGTGGAATGTTCGGAGAGTGGTTTGAATTATCGGAATTCTAGAAGGACCGAACGGAGGATTATATAGACATGCTGGCAGATGATAAGCCTTTTAGAAAGCCACAAAAGTTTATGAGGATATCTGAGAGCACTTGTCAACGGGTCCAAGCCTCAGAGACGAAGTGTGTTGTAGATACCTATATCTATCAATGATCTTCAACCCAGCGGATACTCTGCCCTCTACCAATCAAATTACTGAGATCCACAGTCGGCACTAAACCGAGAATGGACCGATCGATGGCCAAGACCTCGTAGGGCCACGAAATCTAACGAAAGCACTGCCACGAATGCCTGCTGGTAGGGCCACCGTCGTCATAGCAAGGCTCTCTGGCGGTACATTGCGCCAAATGCGGTTAGGGCATGAAGTGCTTATATACCGTTCAGTCCCTTCCCAGTCCCGTCCCCCACCCTACCCTACTTGTTACAATCCATGATCTTTGCTTTTTGATTTGTTAATCGATTTACTTAGTCTTCTCATAAAATAAAAATAAATAGATTAAAAGCATTCACACGATGGGCAACAAGAAAGCCACTGCATCGGTATCCCCGACCCCGGACACTCCCCCTCCGCCTTATTCGGCACAATTTCGACGGCCCACCGGCCGAACAAGTTCCCCAATATGAAGCCTCTGAATATACAGATTTATCCAGCATCTCAACATCGTTACAATCTGCTACTAAACTATTTGGGGCCGAGCGCCGAGAAGAAATTGTTCGCCATGTCGATTGATGTCAAGTTCTCCAAGGTCCGACAGACCCTAATTCTCCATAGTGGGCCAACTAGGGAACATTCACCGCTAGCAACTTGCGAGAGTGACAAGAATCTCCGAGAGAGACCATTCGTGGTCATGTCTAACCACTGCAAGGTTCCCAAGAAAGCCCGATCGTGGAGGTCAACGGGATCACCCCCTACAAGACCATGGCTCCAACATTCTCGTGCCCCGTCGGCAGAAATGGCAAAGAAACCCACCGCGAGATATTCCAGTGGCGCTCCAGCGCCGGAAAGGAGATCAAGGACCTTGCCGGCTATTCACGCGGGTGGAAGCTGGTGCGCCTCTCGCAGACAGTGGACGAGGCGGGCGGGAGCCGATCGCAGCGCGGGATGGGATGTTCCAGCGATAGAAGGGAGATTGTGGCGGTTATCGCCCATAATACCTCGTGGAGTTTGACTAAGGGGTTCCAATTTACATTTTTGGGCAGCGGGCTGTCGGCTTTGGTGGGAGAAGAGTGGGAAATCATGGCCATTATCACTGGGGTACAGCTTTGGGCCGTCGATTTCCAGGTCATGCATGACACACGCTACTCCTGTTTCATCATAGGTCTGGTTGAGAGGGTCTGAGGACCCTGGGCTCGACACTTTTCGGTCCCATTTTCCCTCGTGCATGTTGTTTGATGTCCATTTTCGATACCATTGGCAGCTTATTATGATGGAATGCGTTCCAGTCATCTGCATATACAACGTACACAGAAGGAAATTATTGTAGACCAATCAATCATTGAGTCAAGCTGCAGACACCCCATATCGGAAAGGTGTTATTCTTCAGCGCCGATATTTGGGGAGATGGTCAATTCCGAACACGAGGCTGTGACTTAGGGCTTTACCCGATTAGGCTAGGATGTGGCAAAGGCATCAGCAGCCCATGGAATCATAATGCCGCATATCTTGGCAACTCAGCCTCGTACGTACAGCATCTGACAACCCATTTGACAGAAATCTAGTGACACCTGGAAGGACACCTTCGCTTACTGGCGACCACATGTCACTTACGCTTGTGTGCAGAAGAACGCTCCACAAGATAGAATGGAGACCCGACCGGCACTGAAATCGTCGACGCACCAACGACATTGCTGGGAATGCATGCGCCGTCGGCTCGTTTGCGATTTCGCGCGACCAGCTTGTGGCAAGTGCATTGCGGCCGGAATTGATTGCCCGGGATATGACGAAAAAAAGCCACTCAAATGGCTAGCTCCGGGGAAAGTCACATCTCGCACTCGGCAGCGGCGCTCCGCGGGCCGGTCCTCAACTGCTAGTAGCAACACTAATGGTAGCGAAGAAGAAACATTGGACAAGGAGGTCGTTTCATCGACGACTAGCGTGGAAAATGAGTTGTGGGGAATGTCCATTAGGACGCGAGATCTCAAGAGTGAAGCGTGCACTATCGTCGAGGCTGCACATTACTGTATGATGCGTCAAACCTTCCCAAGCAGCTGATTCTCATAGTCCTCTTAGTCAATTTATATGTCTATCCCGACTTCATTCAGATGCACGAGCTAGCTCCGAATCCTTACCTCGGTTTTTTCCCTTTAGAGGTATTGCACCAGCTCCCGATGGCTATGTGCCACACCCTAGTCTATCTTGCTTTCGGTCATCGCATTCATCGCGTATACCCGGGGTATGATCGCCTTCCGGTAATGGATAGCCGATCCGCTCTCTATCAGCAAAGGGGATTAGCAATTCGATCTTTGGCTGAATTGATGGGTAGTCTGAATGCCCGTAGTATTGATATTACTATCGGGAGCATCTTGTTGTTTTTATTTGTAGATGTAAGTTCACCTTGTCCTCACATGGGTGGACCTAGAACTCATCTAAACAAATTTGATAAGGCTCGACAGGTGCCATCAATGGACTGGAGACACCATTTCACTGCTGCCATAGAGCTGATCAAGCTTCGGGGCGGTTTAACGAATTTTGCACGTTCATCTGACCTGGAGCCTCTGAAGCCTCTGATACTCCACCTCCTTATGTACGAGGCAACCTCTTCATTCGCATTGTAACCGTCTTTTCACGCTTTATTGACTAAACTGTATTTTTAGCCTCGGAGTGATAACCAACACAACCACTCCCCCATCACAACATATCCCAACCACCTCACAGCTTGAAATTATCGACATAATGACCGAATTCTATGGGGATGGGATCTACCCTATACTCCTGTGTCCGCCCTACCTCTTTGTGGACATCATCAAGATCAACAATCTGCGCTTTCAATCGACAACGTCACCCGTATCCGGAACAACAAGAGCCACGGCGCAAGAACTCTTGGAGCACATCGAGGCTTTCTCCCCAGAAGACTGGACGGAAGAGCGGCGCACCAACGCGAATCCTGACACCAAAGACGACTGGCTACTGCTCGGACGCATTTATCGGTCTACCGTAGCGCTATACTGCATCTCATCGCTGCAAAGCCTCGACATCCTCCCCTCCAGTAGATACTTTACCGCAATGAGGACTGTGCACGGTACCCGACTATTCACATTTCTCCGAAAAGCCCTCGTCAATCCACGAATCAAAAATTGCATGATATGGCCAGTTGTCGTAGCCGGAATGCAAGCAGTCGATGCGAGTCCCAATGTACGTCACATTGTGGACGAGCAACTGGTAGACCTGGGTCAATGCCTGGGTACGCCGGCGCCACTGTGGGCCAGCGCCGTGTTTCGCAGATTCTGGGCGTCGGGTAGGACAGGCTGGGACGATTGCTTCGAGAAGGCACATTTGTTTGTGTCATAGCTTCTGCTGTTCTTTTCACTTGGCATGGTCGTGGCGCTCATGATGAGAAATGATGTGTACATCCAGGCTACGATTGGCTGTTTCCTAGATAGGATCGACACCTTTTCGGGATAATAGATTGTCGTATATATTAATCCCCGTCAGCTGCTATAGTGCTTTGATTAATTAATTAAAAACAAGTTCTTTCGACCCCTCTTTAATGCCATCAGAGTCCATGAAACCGATATTAATACTGACCCGTCAGATCGGGCCTAATGGAGCCACACCAATCACGAATATGGGAGGTTATACCCTCGAAGGTTAAAAACTTGCCATGGAGGGGTGAAGAGCCGGTTTTTATTCTCATATCTACAGCATATTATTGGTGTGAATTATACCTATGGAGCTAACCTGCAGGTTGGGCAGCCCTTCCTACCCCCCTAACCACAAGTTGCGTATAGCAATACGTGAAGAGGACTAGAGTACAACTCACCTTTAGATCATACTTTGGTCTATTTATACAATGTAGGAAGAAGGCCATAGCGACCGAATTGTCGGATTGCCTCTTGACTCAGTCTTCCCGTATGCCACTCGTATACCGACATCCAGATAGACAGACCCATCATGCTGGATCCACTTAGACTGTGGCTAGCCCTCCTCGGGCTGGTCAGCTATATCATCGTGAAAAGCATCTATCGTCTCTATTTCCATCCTCTGAGCCAAATCCCAGGCCCTAAAATAGCAGCAATCACCCACCTATATGAGTGGTACTATGACATAGGCCTGGTCGGTAAGTATCTCTTCGAGATTGAGAAAATGCATGAGAAATACGGTAACCCCCAGATTCAATCCCCCATAATTACCCATAAACACACCACTGAAATATGTACCCAGGGCCAATCGTCCGGATCAACCCTCGCGAAATCCACATCAACGACCCCCATCTCTACCACGAAATCTACGCTTCGGGCCCAAAGCGCAACAAAGACCCAGCGACTGCCAAGTCATCCGGCATGCTCCTCTCTACCATCTCCACAGTCGACCATGACCACCACCGCTATCGTCGCAAACTACTAGACAGTTTTTTCTCTAAAAGGGCCATCCGCGATTTATCCCACTACGTAGAGGAAAAAGTCCACAAGCTCCTCCGTCGCTTCGAAGAGTTCCATCAATCCCAAAAAATATTCCGGATAGACGACGCCTTCGCAGCTCTCACCTCCGACATCATCACACACTACTGCTACGGAAAAAGCTGGAACTACCTAGGCGACGAGGACCTGCGTACCGACGTCCGCAAAGCAGTCGGAGACATTACCGGCTTCATTCACATCAACCGGGCATTCCCCATCTTCATAACCACTCTTCGAAAGGTGCCTCTGTGGCTGTATTACATCATTCAGCCGGGGAAGAAGGGCCTCCTGGATATGCAGAAGGCCATCTTTGAGCAATCCTCCGATGCAGTCCAGGGGGAGAAGTTCGATACCAGACACGTTGATGCCCATGGCAAACACAAGACTATTTACGACCAGTTGACGGATCCGAGCATTCCGGCTGAAGAACGGACTCTGCAGCGTGTGCAGGATGAGGGTCTTTTGCTTCTTACTGCTGGAACGGAGACGACTGCTAGAGCATTGACGATGGCGTGTTTTCATATTGCGCGGGATGGCCGGGTAAGGGAGCGTCTGCGCGATGAGCTGAGGATGATTATGCCTACGCCTGATAGTCGCGTTACTTGGGCGGAGTTGGAAAAGTTGCCATATTTGGTGAGTAGTGGAGGGCGGTCACCGTTGACCACGTATATATGGAACGGGGATTTATGTTGAGTATAGCTAATATCAAAATACAGACCGGCACCGTTAATGAATCCCTCCGCGTAGGTGGTTTCACAACCGTACGATCCGCTCGCGTTGCTTCCCATGAGGCTCTAATTTACAAAGAATATATCATTCCACCGGGCGTAAGGAAACTAAATCCCCCGCCCCAGTATCACAACACTAACGCACACATAGACCCCAGTAAGCTCGTCAAGCTACTTCATCCACAAAGACCCGACCATCTTCCCCGAGCCGGAGCAGTTTTCCCCAGAGCGGTGGATTGTCGCCGATCAGAATAATGAGCATCTAACGAAATACCTCACGTCTTTCTCCCATGGAAGTAGGATGTGTTTGGGCATGCAGTAAGCGGAACATTACCTGGCATCAACGACAGTACTGACATGTGTAGTCTCGCGTATCTCGAAATATACATGGCCCTTGCGTATTTTGTGCGTCGCTTTGATGTTGAGTTGTTCGATACGACGTTGGAGGATCTGAAGATAGTTCGGGACATGGGGGTGGGATATACGAAGCGGGGAGAACCGAGTGTTTATGTTAAGATTGTGAAGGTTATTAAGGATTAGAGGAGGAGTTTAGGGAGGATATTAGATCATGTATATCTTGGGACGAGATTGTCTGCGAACCAACTATAGGGCGAAGGAGATTCGACATGTGTTATGCTGTTAGTAGCTGCTTATGAGGGAATTGCAAACTACAGAGATTATCGACCGTCATGAGTGGTATTTGCTCGTCTGAAAATAGCGGTGTATTGTATTGGACACATACATGGAGTTCGTCCTGCCCTACATATCGGACGTTGGAATCAACCAGATACTGGCCACTATTGCAGATAGGCCTGTCATGCTAGCCAGAATAACATTTATGTTCCCGTACCCAAGCCTAGTATCCCAAAAGTTAGCCAAGTAGAAGCGTAGCGTTAGAGCATCTCGCGTCTTAAAGAGAATGAAGGCATAGAGAGCTCTCACCTATCCTGCAACACCAGCAAAAATCGGACCCAAGCTCAAGCCTACATTTATCGCCGTCAAATAAACCCCATTCAAAGATGCTCCAGGAGGCCGCTTGCCGAACAAAGCAGGGTTCCGCTGATGATACCTCCACATCACAACATTCGCAGTCACAAAACCCGCAGAAGCAATCATGCTAGCAGCCATCGCGACCAAGGCCAGCAAAAGGCCGTAACAAGCAATTTCCTGGCGACGTGATTCGGGATAGACCTAACGAAACATAAAGAGCACTGGGGCCAAGAATGCGTAGCCGATAGTTCCGACTGATCTTGGCCCGCAGCGGTCAACTAATTAGCCTACGAATGGGGCAGTAAGTAGGCGAACGCGGGTGAATGGGGTAAATAGGAGGCCTCGTTCGAACGCGTCCAGGTGAAAGAGGCCGTCGGCACGCAAGGGAACGGTTGCGTTGACGACACCGAATAGCACTGACTTTAGAACGCATAGTGATATGGCGGTTAGGAAGGATGCATTGCTGAAGCAGAGGAGAATTGGCGCCATGCGAGCCAGCCGGCTTTGGTGCAGTGGTACGACCGGATCGTCGTTACCCTCAGCCAGCAAGGGGGTGTTTTCTGCCAGTGGTGAATCTTGTCTCACCTTGCTGTACTCTTTGCCCAGGTGCTCGACAAGGATTGCACATAGCAGCAGTGAAAATACTAGAAAGCCAGTCTCAATGGCTGCCAGGGAGAACCTACCGCCTCGAACGTACAGCCAGCCGCCCACCAGTGGTGATTTGGTCGCTCCAATCCCTTGGAACATCATGATCTGTTCAAGAATGAAGGTCTCAGTTTCTAAATGAATGGAAGGGAAATAGTTGTGGGTACCGAGAAGCTATAAATTAACTTACCAGGCCTAGTGTACTGCCAATGTGCACTGACTCCACAGCCTCGAAGCATACCGCAAACCCAGTCGGCCAGAGGAGACCCGAAGCGCAGCTATGCAAACATCGTGCAATTACCGTCACCGTTAGAGAACTCGTACCGAAGGTTATGCGTGTAGACTGTTCTCCATCAGCAAATAATTGTCGACCAATCGTTTGGAGCTTACCCCAATCAGAATAACCAAGCCCACCGAGAAGGGGGTCTTCCGAGAGTCGAACTGATCGACCACCGATGGCCGTCACCAAATGGGGTGAAGACGAGGGAGCACCCAGGATAGACAGACAACAATGCGGAAAGGACCATTGGTCTTTTTCATGCTGACCATCGAGGTAGTCTTCCAGAATACTTGGTAGCACCGGATGGAGCATAACTAGGATAAATGTGTCGCATACTAGACCGAGGGACACCGTAATAACTAGGAAAACACGATTGGACCTCCATATCGTGCTAGGAAGCCTATCGGAAGGAGATTCATTCATTGCAAAGTCTTGGTTTGTATTTGTTGGACTGGGATAAGTTAGAGGACGGCATATTGAGAAGAAGAACAATGTCGCTACTAGCCTGGGATCGATATTCAACAGAATTAACACCATGGATACCAGGAAAAAAATAAAAAAAAAAATTGCAACCTTGCCGCATGTTGCTCCTCGTGCAATGTTACACGTAGCTCCGTTTCAACGGTTTATTTGGGATAGGTTTAACATACAAAGGTCCGTAAAATTCAGGATTATTTTCTTATCTCTATGATCCAGGGTAAAAATTTCAATAACTTCAGCACATTAGCTGTAGCTTGAGCATGTTATAATGGACCAACAAGAATCGCCCTCGCTGAACACTAAGTCCTAGTACTTGAAAACGGTCACCCCTTGCTTCGCTGCCCAAGAGTACGATTAATGCGTTGATGGTGAGCAAGGCACAGAAGTTTTGGAGAGGTGTTTCTTATCAGCTGCGCACTATTAATTATTTACACCAATTATTCATAGCTATAAGAAGATTTTAAGCTGAGATGTCAGATTGCCTTTGTCAAGAGGAATTTGTGACGAATAGGATTACGAGTCATCAAGTTAACGCTAATATTCTGAAGACTGAGCCTTTTCTCCAATAGCTCATGTGCTAGTTATATACAAGTTGTTTGGGTCAGCTTGGAATCAAGCTTCTGTATATACATTATTAGGTTCAAGGTCCATAGGTTTAAGTATCATCGCGATGAACGCTAAGTATAACACTGAATTATTTGCTTCAACGAAAACAGAATCAGATA
This sequence comes from Aspergillus hancockii, assembly GCA_001696595.2. Classification (NCBI taxonomy): domain Eukaryota; kingdom Fungi; phylum Ascomycota; class Eurotiomycetes; order Eurotiales; family Aspergillaceae; genus Aspergillus; species Aspergillus hancockii. The sequence goes on along the minus strand of MBFL02000017.1, from coordinate 3,639 downwards.
GTCAAGCTTCCGGTCAGCTGGATATCCAGCACACTTTTTCCCACATAGAGAGAATACGATCCTGCCTGCAGTCCCCAATTCTGCTTCTCCACATCCCAGGTGCTGAGGTCGCGACGGGTCAGGTCGAAAGTGACCTGTCTCTGCTCCTTCGGCTCGATAAGCTGCTTATCAAATCCACGCAGGACTTTAGCTGGCCCTCCCGGGATGCTGACATAGAGCTGAGCCACCTCTGCCGCGGCCACGGACCCGGTATTGGATACAGTACAGGTGACAGTGGCAACGACATCCCACAATGATGGGAGACCACCCTCAGCAACAGCGGTGCCCGGAGCCAGGTAGCTGGTAGCCACATTGGAATGGGTCGAGATTTTCAGGTCAGAGTAGGAGAAGGTTGTGTATGTCAGTCCGTAGCCGAATTCATATCGTGGAGTAATATTGGTGGCTTCGAAGGCTTTGTAGTCAATGTAGACTTGCTCGGTGAAGTTATCTTGGGGGTAGTAAATATCTTCGGTACCCACTGCTATGACCGGGTTGAGAAGGTTGCCGTAGTCAGACTCATTCTTGGCCACAGTGTAGGGCAGACGTCCGGATGGGGACTGCTTGCCATACATGACCTCTACTAGAGCTCGGCCGCTATCCTGACCGGGAAGGTGAGCGTAGATTACCGCGGTGATGTTGTCATTTTCGATCCAGCGGTCTACAAGACGGACACCTGCGTTGTGGATGACGACCATGGTGTTGCTGCACTGTGCTGCAACATTCTGCACTAAGCTGTCGGAGTAGGGATCTGCCAGAGATGGGCGATCCCATCCCTCGGATGACTGCTCGTTGATAAAGACAATGCAAGCTTCACTGGCTGGGTTTACCAGGGGGCTTTGGGATGTAAAGTCCCAGGCGAGGAAGGTGTCGTCCTCATATGCCTGACGTTGGAACGCACCAAAGGGATCGTCGATGTAAGATCCAGTGCTAGCCCCGGAACCGCCGCCTGTGGTCGTCGTACCATTGAGCGCCACTCCAGGACCGTACTCATTGGGGTTTGTGCTGGAGAGGAAGATATACTTGAGCATTGTTGGATCGACCGCGGACCCGTTGGGATAGGTCCAAGTATTGTCGTATCCCATGGACCACATGTTCCAAGGAAGATCATCCATAGTGTTCCGAGAGGCAGCGACAGCATCGTAGCCAAAGAGTGAGAGGAACCGGGGCTTGTTAAACGGCAGAGAATTATTTGTGTTTTTGACAAGGACATGCCCCTCGACCGCACCCTGGAATATCGTGGGTTTGGACTTGGGTTCACGAGCGTCTGTTAGATCGTGAGGGGCGAGAAGACTGTACGGGATGCCATGGCCGGGGTTCTCCAGCTCCGCATACTTATACCAAGACGCGACAATGCGAGTGGCCATGTCATTGAGGCGTGTAGAAGACAACGATCCATTTGCGACCGCTTGAGAGAGATTACCATTTACCCAGTAGTCGGAGTCCGGCATTGCCATATCTAGGCCAGCTGCCGCGCTAGCAATTCCAGTGTGCTGGGCGTTCCAATCAGAGACAACAAACCCTTGGAAGCCCAGCTCGCCTTTTAGAAGACCATTCATGGTCTTGCTATTTTGACAACCATAGCTGTTATTAAGTCGGTTGTAGCTGCACATGACAGAGCCTGCACCGGCTTTGACTGCGTCCTGAAAAGGCCACAGGTAGAGCTCATGCATGGTCTTATCGTCTAGGTTGGAGGAGCTTGACTGGTTATGGCTGTTCTTCAATAATGAGGGGATACTGCGGTGTGCTTCCTGTTCATTTCCGATTAAGTGCTTCACACAGGCAATGACCGATTCCTGTAGACCCCGGACGGTGTCTCCAGTTAAGGCACCAGCAAGGTAAGGATCATTGCTGAAGCCTTCCCAGTTACGACCACCTCGGGCTATACGACCCAAGGGTCCAGCTACCGGGCCGAGCGCGACGTTGACACCTTTCCGCCTGAACTCGGCTCCCATGTAGTGTCCGCGCTCATAGGTGAGGTTGCGGTTCCACGACGCTCCAACATGGACCCCTGAGGCGTAAGAGTTGACCATGTCCGTTCCTCGTACACCATTTCCAGCATCCTGAAGGCACATTCCAGGGAAGCCCAGCCGAGGGACGCCCCCCGAAGTACCACCGCAGCCATTGGTGGTGGATGAGTAGCCGTACGTGATGTTGTTCTTCTCTTCGTCAGTCATCTGACCGACGAGAGTCTTAGCTTTGGCGAAGGCCTCATCCCAATCACCCAAGCCACTCGTTTCAGCTAGATAATTGTGTAAGTCAGCTGGTCTACACTGCCCATGCGAGGGTCTACAGTGGCAGCTTACGTGTTGGATAGACCGGCTCTGAGCGGCCATAGGACCAGTAGTGTTCAAGGTCGGCGACATCGACCGCGCGATTTTGCAGAACCGCGGCGACTGCCGGCTGCAGCGCAACGACGGAAAGAGCCACCGAGAGCTTCATCTTGGTGGCTAATGAGGAAAAGGAGAAACTTGACGGTTGCGATTCTGATAGAAACCGACGTAGGGGATAGATCGCAGCATTTATACACCTGCGGCCTGCGACGGACCACGGACATAATGAGGTTGGCTGTTGTCCGGCATCTTGAAAACCGTCCCCATGCCGGAACTTCACTGATGCTACCCTAAACATCGTGTCCGATGGATTCTTCCATTGTCACGTCGACTTGGCATCTGTCATGATAGGTTAACCATGTGGTGCTGGGATATTAGCTTGATCCAAGCGAAGCGCCAGCCATCTACCATGGTCTAGATTATACAAGCATGATAAAGCAAGAGGGAAGTCATGTCTTCAGTTTTCCTTCCATTCTGCGCTTCTGTTGAGTCCAAGACTGCGGGGACCCCACATTCCTCTCTATCTCAAGGCTCCACATCGTATTCTGCACCACAAACGAGTCGTGACAAGCGGCACAAGCGCACAAAAGCCATGTGTCGGCAGAACTCCGGGGAAATGAGGAACCCACCGTTGAAATTTGTGATTTGCTACATTGGGGTTTCTCTACGACACGATCCAGTTTCGGTATCCTGTTTAGTCACATTTAGGGTATCGGGCCACACGCCGAGCATGGTTTCTCTCCGCTTCCATGTGGAAAGCTTGTTGTGGGGTCAAAAGTAGACAGGCTAGGGTGCTCTTGACTCTGGCCGGCATCTGGAGTCGGACTCTGCATGATACTTGCGTTATTGTTAACTGCGACGTGGTCGGTCAACCCACGGCAATTCGTGTTACCAGGTCGAGTTTTATTGCCGAATGGGCTTCGGTGCGGAGAACAAGTGCTTTGCGGAGCTTGTTGCTTGAATTGCCGAGCATTCTTCTGTCTAAATACTAGTTTTCTAAAAGGCAATACGATGTGCGAATGTCTCGCCAGAGTAGAGATATGTTCATTTTTATTATACAGTATTGCTTGAGGATAAATGTCGGTCTCCTTTCTGGAAAGTGCTTTTTGATGACTTCGACTTGATAAGAAGCGACTGTCATCGGCCATTGCCCTCGGAAGGTCAACGGACGTGACGGCCCATTCCGACAAGAAGTGGACTAGGTGTCGGCGTTATAACTTTTGCCGGATCTTGCCCAGACTCTGCAACTAGACTGGACATTGTCGGGGGG